>QMIH01000180.1:690178-704237 GCA_003987875.1 Clarias batrachus
ATATATATATATATATAGATGGAATGATGACAAATGAAATAATCCATAATAATACCTATTCAGGTAGGTTCGAGTAAGTAAGTATAAAGGCTGTTTCATATGACGGCAGAGCATGTGAGTCACTTTAGGAGAGACCACACCCATCAGAATAGAAATGGTTCTTTCAATTTCAATTATTCTCTGTCTCTCTTACCACAAATCAATTGAAACTCATTTTGATTTTATTGTACTGTTCAAATGTATATATATAAAAGAATTCATTACAGTGAAATGTAATTCACTGAAAATAATTTATTTCTAAAAAATAAATTTAGCACAAGTAGGAATTTCTACTTTCTTCACAGATTGATGTAGTGAATGCTGGTGGACTTTGTGCATGAAAGGTGCTTTGTTTAATCATATGTATTTATTAACCCACTACACTGCTGGAAAAAAAAAACAAATGTAAGCAAAAAAAGTTTTTTATCACCTAAATGTCTGGTAACAGCTTCAGATTACTTTATTTAGTGGTGAGAGACAATGAAAATACAGTCTTATAGTCTTATATAGTCTTATACTGTAGAGAGGTGGAAAATAATGAATTGCATTTGAAAGTGAAATGCCTTCAAATTCTTATGAAGCAAACCCTTGGCCATTGTAATGGCCACCACTATGTTGTACACCACATTATGTATGTATGTCGCTGCAGAGGAGTGTGTGTGAGAAGGAGAGGACGGAGTAGGAGCTCAGGTGTGCTGCTCACCCTCAAAATGCTCTATTCTTTTACTCTTTTCTTTTCTTTTACTTTATGTTTTTTATTATCATTTTGTGAGGCTGAAAGAGGTCGATAAAGGTTTCAAGCACACAAAAGTTAACATCTTTATTATGCATAGGTGTTCCTTCAATTAAAAACAACTAGTTTGAGATTTATATCCGCTTTTTTCCCATCCCACCCCTGCTTTTTAAAAAAGTAACTCTGTACCTTTTACTCTCAGTAAATTTTTATTGAGTTACTTTTTGCTTTTACTTGAGTAGATGTTTATAATGGTAACTTTACTTGTACTTCTGTAAAATTTCACTGTACTTGTACCTGTGTGCAAAAGTTTATTACTCTTTCCACCTCTGGTCTTATATTGTGAGCATTTCCCTTAAGCAATAAGCCAGTGACCCACTGACATCATCAAACTGGTGCATTCTTCCCTGTGATGCTTTCAGTGCCTCTACTGCAACTTCTTTCAGTTCTCTTGTGGGTTTTCTCCTCTTCAGAGGTTGATATGCATGAATAATCAATTAGGTTTATGTCTGGTGATTGATTTGGCCAGTCTAAAATCTTTTATTTCTCCCTCCCCCCCATAACATCTTTTGTTTTGCCGTCAGTGTATTTTAGGGTCACTGTTTTTCCCCAGTTAAATCGGACGCATTTGTCAGAGAACATTTTCCCATAGAATTCTGAATCCATTCTGAGGATACCATCTCGAATTCTATTATTAATAGAGATTAGTAAGCTTGCTGGAGAAGCAGCCTTGCAGACCCAAGCCATAACACTAACTCCACCATGCATGAGCCATAAGCTGGTATCAGATCCTTGTCCTTCTCCACTCTTTGTCCTTTCCACCACTTTGGTAAAGGTTCATCTTGATTCCAGAACTTTAAGACCCATCTCTGAATTTCTTGGTGGATTTTACTCCTTACTGATAATGAGTGGTTTACTTTTTTGTAAATGTGATGGTTCTTATATTTCTGCTTTTGAAGTCTTCTTTAAGCAGTGGATTGTGATCTCTTCACCCCTTCTCTGGGGAGTTTGCTGCTGATGTCATCGACAGTTGTTTTTGTGTTTTTCTTCACGGCTCTCACAATCTTTCTGTCATTCAACTGTTGCTTTTTATTTTTTTGCAGGACATTGTGTTGGCTAGGCCTAATGCTTGTGCAATAATGATTATCCCTAGTATCTCAGCTACAAACAGCTTGTTTTCACCCCTCATGAACAACTATCTCGACTTTATATAGGGTTACTTTTTTTTTTAACAAAAAAAAAAAGTATTCAAAGATGAAACCCAGGGCAAAAGGCAAGATTAGATATCCAGAACTATTTAAACAGCAACATATAATAGGGTGCAACTGAACAAGAGACACCTTTCAGTCACATGTTCCAGTATTTTTTTCTTCAGTATTTTTATTATCAGCAAAGATGCAATCACATTTGCATGTAGTTCTTCCCCAAACTTTTGCCACAAAGTTGGAAAGACACAATTGTGTAAATTGGCTTTGCATGCCCTTAGCGTTAGAGTTTTCCTTCACTGAAACTAAAAGGCTGACTCCAAACATCTGTTCCTGTGTAAACCAATGTCCCTAAAGACATTGTTTGCCAAAGAATGGTGTGGAAGAACTTGAGTGGCCTGAAAAAAGAGATTTAAAAAATAAATGCAATTCACCGCAAACTTTATTTACATGATTTGCATAGGACATTATAACATTGTACATGCATTCATATTCAAATGCATTGAAACAATATATTTAATTAAAATCAAAATGCCTTTTGTTGGGGGGGGGGGTTCTGGAAGGAGGTCATATTTTTTTTAACGACTAGGAAAACAATCCTTTCAGGAAAACACTGGAATTTTCCTTTAATTGTAATCTTTTTGTTCCTTCCTCTGGGAATGCACCAGCTGTGAGGGGACCCCAAGTCCCAATAAGCCTAAGGTCTCGGGTAGGTCTACCACGTCTACTCCAAACGCACCCACCCCCACCCACCCGGCCCACTTGCTTCTGCACATTAATCACAGATGCACTCGCCACCCTGAGTGCCTCTCTACGCCAAGGGCAGATATACAACTGTGACTCTCAGGAGCCTGCAAGATAAGGTGGGTTATTTGTACACTGGGGGTCGAGAGATGTGGTAATGTTGGTGGTTTTATTAGAGACACCACCCTTGGGCACATCTTCATGGTTGACTGGACTGATTATGATGATTGGTTTTGTTTGCATTTGAAGATAATCCTGTGTTGGTGATTAATTCAGGGTATTAAATGTCTGGAAGATATACCAGAAGCCCATGTCCCTGCCGTCTACTTACAACCAAAACACAAAAATAAAAAAAAACTGGTCACACATAATATACAGTTTGAACTGTCACACTCCAATATCCCTAGTACACTGTGTATTTAGCGTCCTTTCAGTGGTTATCCATACACACCTACATACATAAACAAAACAACTAACTATATAAAAAGTCTTCCGAGTGGCACATCAGAAAATCCTTGTCGAACTAGAATTTGAATGAAAATTGTTCCTTACTGCTCAAAACAATGCTAGCAAGTCATGGGCAACCGTAACGCTTAGCTTGAATGCTTGAAGTGCCAGTTTGGGGAAAAAAAAAGTTGTTGACTTGCTTCACATGTCCATGCATATGATAGGGGAGAACTGGCAAGTGGGTGGGAATTGGATGAAAATAGGGTGAACATTCTAATGTATGTTGAAATTCCTAGCAGCTAATAACTATTTCAGTAGAACCGATGTGCTTACCTCGTGGTTCATATTTACATATAAAGAAAAAAAGAGTAGAGGAAAAAAAAAACGTCCCTGAGGTTGTGGACATAAAACTGTAATTGATTTCAGTGTGTGAATCCCTGAGACTGCCTTTTATGAAGAATTTCCAATGTATACAGTGTGCTTTTCAACACCACCAATTAAATCTGAACTCCAAAATAGGATGAATGATGAACGTGCTTTTGTCTTTGTCTCTTTCCAGTTGGTCTATAAATCTCAGTAGCTGAACTCTACAGTATGGTTGTGTCTTCAAAACTGGTAGGTTTCTTCCAAACCCATAACTCATATAAAGCAGAAACAAAAAACATGTGGTCTCTTAATTTGGTGGTACTTTTGATATGACCATCTTATTTCTAACAATCTTTAATTATGATTTTTGTTTTCAACCACATGTCTCTCTCTTTTCATCCTCTTTTACCATAAAAGCAAGCGATGGAAAAACAGAGCATGTAAAACACATGGGGTTTTAAACTATGCACAACACTGCCTTATTATTTGTGTTTTTAATTTTAAAGCATTTTATTCAGAACCAGTGAAACTACTAGGAATGAGTAACACTGGAGTTTAATGAGTTAAAGGATTTTTTTGTTTGTTTGTTACAATCTGTTCGTATAATTACAGATTGAAATAAAATTCAAGCTGAGGTGAGTGTGTTTACACACACCACAATAATTGTCTGATTTAGGTTGACAAATTACTCACATGGTTACATGAAAGTTTGGTGATCTCGCATTGGATGAACACAGACAAAGAAAGATTTTAAGGAATCAATAACTTTTGAACAATAAAGTGTTTATATAAAGATGGTGGCTTGCTTTAAAATGGTCACACTGGCATTTGGATTTGTAAATTTAGTAAATACATAAGAGTTTAATAAAAAAAGTTGAAAATGTAATACCTAAAATTATAATGAGCACTTATACATTTGTAAATGAAAATGTGACTGTTTCAATAGTTTTATTGATTTATTTGTGTTTGCTATATTTAATAATAGCAAAAACATAAATCAATTAATACATTATTTGTAATAGTAAATAAATCAATTTGAAAAAATAAAAATAAAAATAAATAAATAAATAAA
Organism: Clarias batrachus; assembly: GCA_003987875.1. Lineage (NCBI taxonomy): Eukaryota > Metazoa > Chordata > Actinopteri > Siluriformes > Clariidae > Clarias > Clarias batrachus. Next base: position 694,785 of record QMIH01000180.1, read on the forward strand.
ATAAAGTTAAGTAGACCAATCAATGAGCCAATATCAGATTAAGTGCATAAATATTTAAGGTCAATTATGGGAAATGAAAATGCAATTTTGTTTCAGATTCAGAGATGTTTCAGATCTTCTCATTTAGGTGGAGGAAAACAAGCGATTGTGTTTTATCTAAAGCTATGTTTCGAGGTCAAAGTCACAGAGGTCATGGATCACTGCTTCAGACCTCCATGTGAGACCTCAAGCAGCTGAACATTCTTTTTGAAGGGGGCATCAGGCTTCACCCCCCGCTAAGAGAGCAGTCTGACTGTGTGAAAGTGCACAGAGTAGACAGAGCAGGAAGGTTCACTGAGTAATAACACAACTGTATAATTTATACATTTTTTATAAAGACCCCCTGGCTGTACTTACATGCCTGGGTCAGAAGTCTGCAAGAGAGAGAAGCAGAAAAGGGACACAGGGGGACACAGGGGACAAAATGATGTCTGCCCTTTCCGACCGTCCCTGTGTTCATTCCGTCTCTGGAAAGTACAAGCACAGAACAAAACACGATGTTACCGGTTACACGATGTGCCGAGTCATTTCTACTAAGTTTGTACCACACATCCTCTCTCTCTCCCTCTCTCTCACTTTTCTCTTCCCAGCCTTTACTCCATCATGCCATGTGTTTCCTGTCAGTAAACCCCCCCCCCCCCCCCCCCCCAGCGAAGCTTACATGAACTGAGTCTATTAGAGTCTATTTAAAGGAAAATGAAACACCAAAAGGATTTACACAAAATTCACACGTTAATTTGTCGTCGCTAAAATCAGAACATTCTTTGGTAGAAAGTCCTTAAATCTTAGCTGTTACACTTCTAGAGAAAAATCATAACCATTTATCTCACATGGCCATTGGAGTAATCTCTGACTAGATGTGAGAAACATTTGACCGTACATGTCTACTTGTTTCGCCATGAAACCAGATGTCCTATATACAGCTTTTTAATGCCCTTTCACACTCATCTTAAAATGGATCCAGTTCCTTTTTCTCAATCTCATCATTCTACACACAATGCCAAAGTAATAGAATTACTGAAACCATTTTTGATAAACGTTAATAAAGGGGGTGAAAAATCATGTGGAATGATAGCTATAAAACCTGAAACGCTGATACTGTTATAAAGAGCCTTTTCATAGGCTACATATAAAGAGCTTTTTATACATGCAAGAGTTTTATAGTCCTGGCTTGAGATTCAGGAGCAGTTCCGCACCTGGGGGTGAAGAAGAGAGAGAGAGTAGGGGAGATATGGGGGGCATGGGTTATAAAAATCTTGCTAACATGGACCTTGTGAGACATTCCTTAGCAACATGAACTCCAGAAAGTTACAAGAAATGAGCAAACACACTCACCCACCCATAAACACACACAACCCATACACACAGTAAAACTGAGACTGAGAAGTGTAAAAGGGGGTAAGACAGGAAGTGTTGGTCTGGTGTTCATTTAAAGGAAAATGCCTCATATAGGGTAAATCTGGTTGGTATAGAGAGAGAGAGAGAGAGAGAGAGAGAGAGAGAGAGAGAGAGAGAGAGAGAGAGAGAGAGAGATGTGAATAAATGCTGAGGGCACATCAGGAATGCTTTTAAATGGTTTAGCAGTTTAGCAGTAAAATGTATGCATAACAGTAATATAAACGTCCCCTGGAGGTGTGGAAACTCTGAAGGCAGATAACAATCATTACTCCACTCTCTCTCACGTTCCTCTTCACCTCCTCTATTCCTCTCCTCTTCTCTCCTCTCCTCCAGTCCTTCCTCCAACATCCTTCAATCCATGACCTGAAATTCTGTCAGTCTAACACCTTTACAGTTTCTAATCTTTACTTACAGCAGTATAAATTCTTAAAATGCTCCAAAAACAATCAAAGAATATTGAGAATTGAACACTTTACATGAAGGAACACAGCAAGGTCTCTTAGTTTTGGTATAAATTCTCTCCTTACTCCAGTAAGTTAAGCCTTTATTTGTCACATATACATTACAGCACAGTGAAATTCCTTCTTCGCATATCCCAGCGTAACCGGGGTCAAGAGCGCAGGATCAGCCATGATACAGCGCCCCAGGAGCAGATAGGGTTAAGGGCCTTGCTCGAGGGCCCAATAGTGGCAACCAGGCTGAGCTGGGGATCGAACCGCCGATCTTCTGAACAGTAACTCACTGCCTTAACCCTCTGAGCCGCCACTGCCCCCGATCATATAATCATATATTATATATCATAAAAACATATATGATCATAATCACTGATCATATAATAATATAATCAGCGGAGGAAATGCATTTAAAATGCTCTGTTTAAAAATACAAAAATCAGTTGATGGGAAAATTCTTGTCTTTGCAAAAAAGTCAACATTTAACCATTTACACATGTCGGTAAATGTCAACAATTCAAACAACGTTTCATTGAGTGAAAATGTGTCATTCGGTTGTTACGTTTGTGTTGTTTCTTTTTCTGTGTCCTTTCTCGCCTTACTCAGTGGCAAGAGCTAAGAGGTGTTTACACTTCTCTCCAAACTGTGAAACTGGTGAAGTATATAGGGAATAGGTTGTGATTTTGGACGTAAGAGAGGTGTCAGTAGTTTGTGATGAACTCTCATAGATATCTAGGCAGAGTGGTCACATGACCTTGCTTTCACTTGCTGTGTGAAATTCCTCTGCACCAATCAACACCAGCTGTGAACACGTTTCCCCAAAAGGTATCGTTTTCCCACACGCATATAACAACCATCTCACTTAGAGCACATTAGCACATAATTATCCTTCAAATATGGCATAGGAATGTCCACTATGGCCAAGAGCTTAAGACAGGACATGAATATGCACTCTGAGTGAAATGTAGTTTTCTAAACTAACTGGTGGCTTAAATTGCCAGCAATAAAAATTACATGATTGAAAAATCTGTTCAAATTTTAAAACAAAAAAAGAAAAAGCATATACAAATCTAGAATATGATTTTATATATAAAGTATATAATAACAAAAAAAGTAAATAATGAAATAAAGATGGCATATATNTATATATATATATATATATAAAATATCTATTTCTAATATCCAAATTATTTTAAATTATAAAAAATATCCTTTACGCATTTCTGTGAGTATGAAATTCCTCAGTAATGTGTCATATGGGTATTAACATGATGATCCATGAGGCAGAATGACTCAAAGCGAGACCACGGTCAGCCGGACAAATCCAATAGCGATGTGATTTTCCTCTCATCCTGCCTGTTTATAAAGAGGCTTTACAGATTTATGAACAATAGATGACTTTGTGGTATAAGCACACACTCACTCACACACAAACAGAGTAAAACTGAGACTGAGAAGTGTGACAAAGTGGAAAACATGAGTGCTAGTCTGGCGTGAATTTAAAGGAAAATCCTGAGGGATCTAAAATGCCGTCATGGCTACTGATAATCTGTGGACGAACATAAAATGTATTGTTTTTTTGCCATTTGAGTTGCCAAACCTATGGTGTCAGATGCTCTTTTTTTAATTAAATACCATCGTAAATAAAGTGACCACTCCAAACTAGCCTGGTATGTGTGACAGTTTTGACTTGTGATTGAATCATTCTTGTGGATTAATTCTTTTTGATGATATCCGTGGACGCACTTGAGTTGAGCCATGCAACACCTCCCCTAATTTTTAACACAACAAAAGCAAAAGTAGACAGAATCAGTAAATCAGATTGATGAAATACTTATTATGTATTACTTATTGTATGTGGTTCTCAAGATAAGGAAAACTGATCCAGAAATACAATTACAGTATCTAACCTAATTTCAGGATGTTTCCTATCAATGGTTACCCATAATTTGACCTCTTTTAAAATCTAATTTAATCTAATTTATTTTATAGTCATATTTGTTTTTTTTTAAGTGGCTTAAATAACATAAAACCACCAAATGAAGTTTAAATTTCAGTATCCTTAATTGTTTGATTTCCAAATGTGTGCCTGGAGTTCGCATGCTCTCCGTGAACTTCGTGAGTTCCCTCTGGGATTTTCTGCAAATTCCCTGTAGTGTATGCATGCTGCATGCATGTGCATTGTAAAGAGGCACCCCATCCAGGGGTTGGTACCCCGCCTCGTGGCCCACGTCCCCCTGGGATAGGCTCCAGGTCTCCCACCACCCAGTACAGGATAAGTACTATGGAGAACACATGAGTGTGACAGAGCATTGCTTTTGTTTGCAAAATAGTTAGCACTTCTGAAACAATTTGTGTAAATCTGTTGTACATGCACTTAATTGTTGTATATAGTTGTCATTAATAATTCTGTCATTAATTCTGTCCATTACTTTAGCTATGTTTAGCCAAAGATTTTGCTTCTGGCATACGGCAGGAAAGATGGTAGCGTGTCATAAAACTTTTGAATTAATCATGACCTAAAAGAGCATTATTCATTTACAATCAAGTTATTCAATGTACATCAAATAAACATATGATATAATGTAAACCAGTTGCGTAATATCTCATTGAAATACCAATGTACCGATAAATTTAACGTCATTTCTTATTTTGGCATAAGATGAACAACTCCCTCAATTTAACACACAGCATTTGGTTCATTTTGCTCTATAGCCGCCATTAAAAAAAAGCATAGGTAGCCTAGCAATTAGGGCTAATATTTAACTAATTGATTGCATGGTTTTATTTAAAGGCAAATGCTATATTAGACAGGTAGGTTAGCTACGTCATATTGTAATATATTATAAAGATTTTGACATAGATGGATGGTATGACTGTATCTAACTGTGATTTTACTGTATAATAAACATTTTAGAGATGATCTTATTACCTATGTCTTGCACAACTAACGTTTTACACTAGTTTGTCCACTGAAAATTCATCTATTCATCCTAATTCATCCTCATTCACCTATATTTTGTGCATATTTATCTAATTCTTATGCATACAGTATATGCTTTGTAATTCACAGAATATGTGCTTTTATTTTCACTGTAAAAGGAAAAGCTATCTTTTTTTTTCTTTGTTTGTTTTGTTTAATTAACTAAAATATTAGGATGTGAGGAAGTGACTGTTTATAGCTGCTATAATGTAAGTGATAACAGGAACTAACTAGTGTTGTGCATGTGATTCTTAAATAAATAAACAAATGCAATTGTTTACAAAACACTGTTTAATATAAGACAAATACAATTTCTACAATTTTTGCTGCCAATAAATTGAGGACTACAGGAGAAATTATTATTATTATTATTTTTAATGTGTGTTCTTTCTTGATTTCTACCTTTAGATCAAAACAAAAGACATAATTATGGCTTATCACTGTAGTCCATGCTCCCAGAATATTTTTGTGCTAATATTAAGAATAAACAAAATGGCTCGATAGCCATCACGTAGGAAACTCTCTTAATGAATCCCACAATAGATCCTGAAACAGCTGACTTGTTGGGTCCATTGTGCTTGTGTACCAAACATGAAGAGAGCGAACAGAGTGTGCTAACGCGTTTATGAATGGAGAAGGAATGAAAAAACGGACACAGCAGTTTCAGCGAAGGCTTGTTGTTCAGTAATGTGTGAGTCAGTGAGGTTTGGGAATGAACTTTCAGCATGACGAGATAAAGGATGCTTGGATAAGTCCGACTCATGCTCTGTGTTCAGGGTAAAAAAAAAAAAAAATTAAGTTTCTTTTTAAGCGGAAAACTTTTTTCCTGATGAGCCAATTCTGGGGCTCACAGTTCTCAGAAACACTGTCCAAAAAGTGGTCTCCATGGGGCAGAGAAAAACTATGTCGCGTTCTGAAAAGACAGAGAGGAACGAGTCTTTTGTTGGAGGAAACTACCCCCTCTCAGCACTCTCTTCCCTCTTCTCCATTCCACCCATTCTAAATCTCTCTCCCAGTCTCTCTAGCCAATGATTTAGTGCTCTGCTGTGGTTTGTGCCTGAATACAGAGAGCTGCATATTGTTCGGACACTTCAATGGGTTTTTTTTTCTAGCACCTTTTTTTTTATGAGTCTCATCTACGAATGTGAGGAATAAGACAAGACGGAGTGGTGTGTTAAAACAGAGTCACTGTTACCACTCTGAAGTTAATTATTTTCCAATAGAAGGATGTCCTGGAGATTTTTTTTTTCTTATACTACAGTTTAGCAATTTGCTAATAATACATTTGTTTTTAATTTAGGAAAGAAAAAAGTCCATGAAAGGAGTTAGTTGCATAATCATTAATACATTTGTAGTCACTGAAAACTCACCAGCTAGTTATTTGGGGCAGCAGAAGGACATGGGAGAATTTAACACATGTTCACAAATCCTGGTACGTATACTAAGGTTAAAGGTGTAAAGATGTTTTTATGACAGCTTCTTGGAGAAACAAGAACATACATTAAGAGTAATGTAATGGTTTAGAAGAACAGGTTCAATAGTAATTCACTGCCTTTTCAAAGTTATAAAATACTGTTATATTATTCTGACTGTTCTTAGAAATACAGAAGCAAAAATGCTGTTCATGTGCATTCCTAGAAAATGACTTTTACTCCTTCCTCTAACCTTTCTGCATTGGATCATTTGTTATCCCAAATTTGGCTTTATATGAGGAGCAGGGACGCTTACCAAGAGCATGCACAGTATGCGGCACAGGGGACATGGACACTAAAACCTTAAAATACTTCCACACTAGACAGCATGGCTTGGCCCAGGACTGTCTGTGTCCTTGCCAAATGTCTGTGTATATGTATGTGTGTGTGAGTGTGTACTTTCATATAATTCTACCCGAGAGAAAAGGAATGTTCTCTGGAGATGGTGACTTGACAGAAACATGTAAAATATTACATGAAAGCAGATTTGATATTAACGTAATATTAAAAAGACAAACAAACAACAAAGGATGTCAAATTTCAATAAAAACCTAGCACATATTTAATGACCAATAACTTCTGATCGTTTACACGTCTTGCTTTGGCTTACATGGTAGCTGGGCAGGAAGTATGACACAATTCACTTGGCAATAGATATAGAAACAACGAGGATTATGGGTAATTTGCCAGTCCAAAAATGCTCTTAGTGACCTGGGTAATCTCCGGCATCCTGTTGATTCAGATGACGGTGTTTTTCAAGCCCACTGGAGCAGATCATCACTATGTAACTCTGCGAATATCTCTAATCTAGTGATATCTAGTGATACCTTATATACAGTACCTCATGCAACAGTGACTTTTGAAAACAGATTACACACTAATCAGCTCACCATCTATAATTTGATGTTTGAAAGTTCGTAGTCTGCTCGCTGTACTCTGATACTTCTACCGCGCTGGCTAAAAAACCTTGTTTCACCATAGTCACCCTGACTTCCTGGAATGTTACATTAGTACCTCGTTGTTGTTTTACACAGCTTTGAACATGCCACGCTAAACCAAGTGTCTTATTTGCTCATGCAGATTACTACTCTAGCAAGGCACGAGAAGTTTCCCAATAATTTCAGACACCCACTATACCACTTTAAGCATTCTAAATTAATGTACTATGCAGTCTGATGAAATATGTAAGCTATTCAGCCCTTTTGAATATTCAGTTGGCACCGATTTATCTCCCGTGACTCTTATACACTATGTATTAGCTATTTTATTTTAACTTGTAGCTTGACAACTGCAAATGATTAAAGGTTTATAGAAATATTATTTATTTAAATGAAGTACAGCATCTCACATTTCTGCAACCACATTATTATATGTTCTCAAGGGACAATACTATAGACATAAAAATTGGATCTATTTTAGAGGAGTCAATGTGCAGCTTGTATACCAGTACAGATTTACTTTCCTCTAATAATAACTCAACCAACAGACTTTATTGGGCGTGGAATTCACCAGAGCTGCACATGTTGTTGCTGGGATCCTCTTCCACAGAGCTGCTGGATGTTAGACACATGGCGCTTCATCATCTTCCGCTTGAGGACACCCCACAGGTGCTCCATAGGGTTCCAGTCTGGAGACATACTCATGTACACACACACATGAACATGATGAATAGGACATGTGACTTTGCATGGTTAAAGGTGTACAGCTGTTATCACTTAAAAGTAGACGCACTTTTGTTGCCAGCTGTTTTGACAATAATGTCTGTATGTTGAGATGTATTTACTGTATAAATGACATATACTGTTATGCAAGCTGCACATTGACTACATTGGTTTCTATAGCATTGTCTTTTGAGAAGATATACTAAAATGCTTGCTAAAATTAGAGGGGTGTACTTACTTTTGTGAGTGGGTGTATATCACTATCAATAATGGCAATCAAAGCAAACCATATTGTAAACCGTGATCTGTGAAAACGATTAGGAAATGCAACATCTTTCTACAATACAAGTGACCTGCTTGAACATTTTATAGTGTTTAAACAATGTGTTAAAAAAAGGTTGAATACAGCTGGACTGGACTACATAGAGCAGTATTAGCGCTTTAAAATTTTCTAAAAAACTTATTATAGATATTTCTGATGCTGGTGATCAGTATATTAGATTGGTACCATTTTTCCGTCATTGAATATAAAACATCTCAGTTCCCACATACAGTACTTTTCTCACTGTAACAGAACATCTCATTACACTGTTCCTCTGAATACCTAAAAAATGATGTTAGTGTGCAGTTTTTACCTGGGCAACTGAACTTTGCTAGGTAACTTTATCTAGGTAGCTAATCACACAAGGACACCCAAGATAATAAAATGATGATTATAATGAAATATTCACCCACACAACTCGCAACATCTGTAAAGTTGTTAATATAAGACACCGTCACTACAGCCTTAGACCAGGTGTGCGAGGAAAAACTGCAGGAAAAGGTTGGTTCGGAGAGTTTACAGTACATCATAAAAGAACTGGCACAGCTTAATAAACTTTGGGTCATGTTTTTCTTTGCATAAAATCTAAACATCACGGCCCATCATAAAGCACAAGGAGAGACTACGCATGAACTCTCATTACTGCACTAATGGAAGGAAGATATGCGTCTCGTTTTCCAGCCCTTGCTTTTATAATAGGTTTCTTTGGTGAGAGCGCCACATTAATCTGCCTCAAGCTGGTTTATCCTTCAGTTGCTCAGAACCCTGTCCACAGGATGGGGGTTCATGTCCCAGGCACATCCCTGAAACCAGACGGAATGGAAACTCTGAGGATGTGGTGACCAATTTCCAGAGATTCTTCCCAAACACGCAATTGACCATGGTTTTATGTTGATGGTGCTTTATTTTATACTTTTCATGCAGGGTATCATGACTGGCAGATGATATTATGACTAACACAATGAAAGTATGTGGAAATACCAGTCTGGTTTTCATTATGCATCGATTCAATTTACCTTGACCTTTTAATAATCATGTTATTGAGTTATGTTGAGTTATGATATAACATAACTCAATAACATGATTATTAAAAGGTCAAGGTAAATTGAATCGATGCATAATGAAA
>QMIH01000180.1:704291-717800 GCA_003987875.1 Clarias batrachus
TATAGGGGGGCACGGTGGCTTAGTGGTTAGCACTGTCGCTGTACCTCCAGGGTCCGGGTTCGATTGCTGATCAGGTTTGATTCCCGCCTCTGTGTGCATGGAGTTTACATGTTTTCAGCATGCTTGGTGGGTTTCCTCTGGGTAAGCTCGTTTCATCCCACAGTCCAAAGGCATGCAGATTGGGCTAATTGTCATTCCCAAATTGCCTGGAGTGTGTGAATGTGTGTGTGAGTGTGTGTGCTGTGCGATGGTTTGGAATCCAGGGTTTACTTCGCCTCATGCCCTAAGTTTCCTGGGATAAGCTCCAGACCCCCTGTGACCGTGTGCATTGGATAAAGCGGTATAGACGATGAGTGAGATGAGAGTGATATATACAGTATATATACAAACACATATACTTTAAGAAATAAAAGTTAGTCATTTCAAAGGCTCTCAAGAACTTTTAATGGATCCCCAAGTGAAGTCACCAAAACCATCACGCCATTTGAAGCTCACTGCCCAAAAGATAAGTTTATTAAAATTACTTATCAGTCTTAGAAACTGCAGACTTACAGCACTTTAGATTCGAACAGCAGACATATTTCAACATCTGTTCAAACATATTCCAATACTGTAATTAGAAAACACAAGAAATGGACATTAGATCAGTGGAAAACTGTCAACTGGACTGATGAGTCCAAGTTTGATTTGTGTTTATGTGGCACACCACAGACACACAGACATCCTGAGGTCTAACGGGAAATGTGTCGTTTTTTTTGGAACAAATGGGAAAAGGAAGAGATTGTAAGAAGGGAGGAGGGAAAAAAGGGGAAGAAAGAAGTGAGGATGTACACGTGTTGGCAGTGCCCAGCTGGCAGACGTGCACTCGGCTGGTGAGTGTTGGTGGCGACAGAATGTGGGTCTGCATGGGCAGCAGTTCCTGCAGGCTCTAAAACACGGCTCTCGCATTTGTGGTTAACCGGCTTTCAGCATAGCCTCAGGTGTGAGTCCCCTTGATGTCGGGGGTTTGGGCGGCTTTCCTGACTGGCAAATGGGGCCTTAGTAGCAAATGCAGCAGCCTTTTCCTCTTTGGCGGCTGGATCACGAAGGCTGACTCTCTCTGGGCCGTATGGAATCAACCAAAGAGAGTGCTGCATCACATGACCTGGCCTCTACAATCACCCGATCTAAATCCAGTTGGCATGGATTGGGATGAGTTGGACCGGAGAGTGAAGGAAAAGCCGCCAAAAGTATTCAACACCTCTGGGAACTCCTTCAAGATTGTTTGAAAACCTTTCCGGGTGACTACCTCATGAGCCTGTCTAAGAGAATGCCAAGAGTGTGCAAAGCTGTCATCAAAGCACAAGTTAGCTACTCTGAAGAATCAAAAATATAAAACTGGGCTAAAAAAATAAAAAATGAAGAAAAAACCTTGAGTAAGAAAGTGCATCCAACATGCAGAGTGCAGTCCGGAACACTGTCTGTCATCTTGCATCGTTTGTACATTAGCAGGACAATGTACTTTAGGCTTAAGTCACATAGAATCACATGGTATTGGAACATTCTATTAATATGGCTCAATATAAACAATATAGGTGCATCTTTGTTTAAAACTAATCTGGAATTAATTCTCAACAGCACAACATTTAATTCATATTTAAATATCCCTATAATAGCATGAGTATGCAGATGAATGGCGTCAATATTCGACAGAACTAATAAACTACGGACACACTGTATTTCCAGTCATGAGAGTCTTTGCTCTCTCTCTCTCTCTCTCTAAAAAAGGTGATGTGTGAAACAGGTATAAATCATCCACACAAGTGTCAACAATCACTCCAGTGCACTGGTAGGAGGCCAAACGTGCAAAGACCCTGAGTTATTTTCTGAAAGCTACAGGGTCAGGCCTACAGGGAGTCGTTCATGCTTACATTCAGCCAACAAACTCAATAACAACCCAGTGATATAAAGGATTTAAGTCTGTTCCACCCAGTCCTAAATTTAGTCCTAGACTTTATAGCATCTACAAATAAGAAGCATGTTGTTTGTAATTTGTGAAATTGTAAACAACATTTTTATAATATCTATAATCAAGCGCCAGATTTTTCTTTTGCATAAATAAACATTTAAGGATAATATCAAAGCTTTTTTTTAAAGCTTTTTTTTTTTTTTTACTTTTTGGTTTCCTGGGTGAACTACATAGTAAAAAAGTATATTGTGTGTACAGTTTATACCAACATATGTATTTACTTAATTGTGCTAAAATCCATTACTCACATGTTTAATACAAATAAATTAGTATGAGATTTACATTTAGTTAGTAACAACTAGAAGTGCAATAAATGTTTAAAACATCCCACAGTACACTATAGTACGAGATCAGTTTATAGTGTGTTATAGCCTGATAGCTTAAATCTGTCTCTCATTGTATTCTTGTATTATATGTTCTACTTTTGTAGAACAAAAGTTCTACTTTTTTAAATCTTTTCTGCACAAAAATTCCAATGCACTCATACTGTTGGTGTGTACATAATGCAAACAAAGGCTCTTGAATATTAAATTGAATTTTATAAAATACACTTGTTTGATATTTTGAAACTTTAAATACATGTCTTAAATATTTTTGCAAACTTTTCAAATTAACATTTTAATAAATACACTTCGAGTTTTCTTATACACAAGTTTAGTTTTCTATGTTTGGAAATGTAAAGTTATGCATTGTAGCACACATTAACTAAATTGACTTTTAAGCGTTTAAAATCCTCATAGTTTGGGTAAGACATCATCGCTTCATGGTATTAGCATGCTGATTGAGTATTGCAGCAGATGTCTGACCACTCAGCCTATTAATACTCTCTTCAAAGGGAAGGAATGAGAATGCAATGAAAAGAAAAATATGGGAAGTAGAGTAAAGGTTTGGAGCCGCTCTCTGTTCTAGGCAGTGTGTTGGGGGTGTAAATGTGTGTCCTGAGATTTGCAGAGGCTTTGATAGTGTGTGTCGGGTGAGGGGGGGGGGTGTGGGGGGGTCAGATATGGACCGTTAATAGTGATCAAGTCACGGAAGAGGGTGTGTATGTGTGTGTGCGTGTGTGGGAGAGAGAGGAAGAAGGAGAAGGGGGCATGACTGAGTGGGTCTGGGCGGCATTTTAAAAGACGCAGTGGAGCAGGCCAGAGCTTGAGAGGAGGAGCTGAGCAATTTGTTAATGAGCCATCCTCAGGATATGAGATAGAAACCCGTGGGAGAGTCACAGGAAATATACAGACATTTCCCAATGTGCTCCTATTAGGCCGACACCTGAGTCATACGCAACACTCATGGATAAAGTAGTGTATTAATGAAATGGTTTGACGCAACTCTCTTATTTCCTTTACATGCCGCCAGAGATCAAAATTGAAACTGAACGTGTATCCGTGTGGTGTGAGTAATCTGCAGGCCATACAGTGGCCTTGGATTCAAGGGAAGTATAATTATTACTGCAAATGATCGTTTCCTGTAGGCCTCGCGAGGAAGGAGAAGGGGAGGGTCCTGGAAAAAAGAGAGCAAAAAAGAAAGGGAGATGTGAGAGATATGAAGGGGTTTATCCTTAGAGGAATGAACACCTCTTTCCTCTGTCGATGATGTCACGACAGAAACCAGTGAAACCTCTAAAAGGCCACTTCAGACACTGTGGACATTATGTCATTTAGGAATAATGACTCACAGTTCCTATTGTTTCTTTCAAATGGGCGACACTCTCTTTTTAAAAGAAAAAAAAAGACATGAAAGAATTTTAAGAACAATAGAGGCACTGATCCAGACTGTTTATTTAATGACTACTGTGCAGCCAGTTTAACCCTAAGAAGCCAACCAAATGTGTCTATGTATCTCCCCATGTGTGGAACACTGTACTACACGAGGTAACATTCAGATATTTAACAATAATAGAAGCCCAAGGTCTATTTAATATGTAATAAGATGTAACCAAACAAGGGCAAGCTGTAGAGAGGGGGAAACAATCAGGGGATGTGAGTCTAGTCATTTGGTCCTGTGTTGAATTGTGCTGTTTCTTCCTGACTACACTTTGCATCCACAATGCTTGGCATTACAAAGCGTTCGCTTTTTAAACATCATATTCACTAAGGACTAAAGATCCAATGTGGAATATGTGATGCCATTAGCGCTTCCAGGAGTAAATGTTCAAAAGAAAAAAAAAAAAAGTTGCAAAGACAAAGACATTCATCAATTTAAAGTTGTTCTTTGGCGTCCACACAGATTATTGTGGACGTTTGTTAAAACAACATGGAATGATCTGAGAAGGTGAGAAGCAAGCCTGACTTCTTTCTAGCCCAGACTGTAGGGAAGTAACACACATCTTACATTCAATCTCCATTTGGGCTGATATTTGTCACCGATACTACACAAGTACTATACATCAGAAATGATTGAGAAGGTGCATGTGAAATACAGGAACACTAATTTGGGAACGTCAAATTAGCACCAAATTCCTTCTCATACTGAGTTCTTTTTGATGGCATCCATGTTTGAGCTTGAATCGTGATTGACGTGGATTATTGCCTCCATTATGTTTTTCAACAACAACACAACAATCAATTCAATTATTCATTGAAAGTACAAGTTTTACTTCATCACTTACAGTATAAAAGCTTCAGAAAACCTCTACTTAAACAAGAATGATTGGGTGATCAGGACGCAATGGTAAAGCACTCGCCCTATCATTCGGAGATTGCAAGTTCGAATCCCGGGTGATGCTGTTACCTCCCACAGGCGGAGGTCTAGAGAGAGCTGATTGGCCAAGCTCTCTCAGAGGGGAGGGATGAGAGGTACTTAATGCTCCCACATTAATCACGGCTCTACAGCCAATCAGGGGCGTCTGTGAGCTTACGCAAGCGGAAGGAGTGGATAGCGCTGTCCTCCGAGTGTGTTACACCACCCTCAACTGTTCGTGAGCGAGCGGTTCGAAAAGATGCGGTCGGCTGGCGTCACGTGGTTCGGCGAAAACAAGTGATAGTCTTCGCCCTCCCGGCTGAGTGGTAGTAGTAGCCTTAATGTGGGAGCCCCCTAGTGATGGGGAGGAATTGGACACGACTAAATTAGGGAGAAAATCGGGGGGAAAAAAAAAGATTAGTAACTTAATCATGCTGATCTAGAATGGGTAAGCACTGTAATGAGCTATAAATTAAATGATACCTGTTAAATTCTTGATTCTGATTAGTAAAAATGTGTTGATTAATTTGATATAATAGAGCATCTCTGTGCTACAACTTACAGGTTTCATTGAGAAGATGGTTATTAACCTCAAGAGAGCAAAAAAGGGAGGACAGAAGAGAAACTAGTACTGGAAATTAACCGGTGTCTTTTCTTGTTAACTTTAAATGGATAAAACTATGTTTTTTATCTTCTTAATAGATTAAACAATTGAAATTTGTTTTTTGCTTTGATGTAAGTGAAACGTGATCGTGAGGCCACTTCATCCCACCACTTATTAAGTATTTTCCAGCAAGACACAAAGTAATTTCCAGAAAATTAATTTGAATGTGGAGTGGGTGAGTGAGAAGGATGGGAGTGCATAAGGTGAGAAACAGAAAGAGAAAAAGAGCGAGAAAGGGGAAACCCTGGAACAGAGCAGGCTCAGTGTTCATAGGCAGCATGGGATCCCAATCCAAAGGCTGCCAGGCTTCTGCTGGGAAAGAGAGGCATGTGAAAGAATGCAAAAGGAAGGAAAAACCTCAAGCTGTGTGAAATCCCCAGTAAAAAGAATGTGTTAATGACTGAAGGGGGCACAGGCCAGATTAAAAAAGGACAGTTGGTGTGTATGTGTTTGCGTGTGTGTGTGTGCATTTCTTATTTGCAGGGTATTGTGAATATGTTCATACTGAAATATGCACGCATGTGTGTATTGTTCTGTACTTTGTGTGGTTTTCTAGCACAGAGTTCGGCCAGTGCTCCATTGTTGAGCAAGAGAAAAAGGGGGTACGAGAAAAAGGTTTCTCACACAGTTCTGTGAATTAAGTACGTATTAGCAGACTGCAGACATCAACAGCATTAGAAATACCTATTTGCGCGGTAAGGTTTGCATGGTACGATTCACATTATAACTCATGTTGGGTTTTTTAAAAAAGATTGTATTGTTAACTATACAATAGTTAGTTCAGATCAAGTAACCTGAAACAATTGGCATTCCACTAGTAGGTAAGAATAGGTGGTAAAAGCACTGGGACATTTGTAGCTATATGTATCACAGACTCTGCCCTTGAGCCTACAACCGCATCATAAAAACGTGCTGATATCTAACACAACAGCATTCCCGCTCGCTTAATATCGCTTAATCAGACATGCTTTGTGTTTCTCTATAGCATAAGATCCAGACATGTAAATGTTCTGGCAAAAAGAAATTGTTAAAATTATAAAAGTTAAAGTAGTGAAGTGACTTAGGATTTGTTCCTTAAAGCAATATGCTCCCTCTATGCTCCCTCTTTCACTCCCTCTTGCAGGCTGTCAGAGATCATGAACTGTGCGCTGTCTCGGCCACACTGTGATGTTTACTGTTTACTGTTCCTCTGTTTACTCTTACTGTTTTGGTGTTCCTTCTTGTACCGAGTTCTTTTTGATGGCATTCATGTCTGATGACATTTCTTAACATAATCGTATTTCTCCCTTATATGAACATGAAATTCATATGCTGCTTTTGGAGGTCAGTGTTTTTCACATTAAATGTACTGTAAATAGATTAAACCTTAGATAGATAACATATTTCCAGTCTGAAAGGTCTGACCTAAATAAATCAAGGTCGTAATTAACAAAGCCTATCTGGAGATCAGCCAGGCGCTACAGTTTTCATTCATTACCCAGACATCGTCTGAGAGGAATTGTGGATTACGTCCCGGCGACATATTCCCAATTATGCAATAGTTACCTCTGAGCGATCTGATTGGATGAAGGGCATTCCATGAGTGGCGATAGTGGGTGGTAACACCACTGGGACATGTAACTATATGTATCACTCCACATCCCATCATTTCTAATGACCATTAATTACACTATCTGTAAGCATAGGTGAAAGTCCGCCATACAGAGGAGAGAGCAGCAGCCTACTGAAAACCTGAAGCACAAAAAACTGAAGCACTTCCAGCAAGAGAACGCATCTCATATCTTAAACATCTTAAACAACACTTTGCCTGCTTAAGAATTGCTTAGAAGTCGCATCCAAACCATTTATATTCTTTTATTTATGGCTACAAATCTAACCGTCTCCTAACACAAAGCTGTTGAACTCATTATTCAAATTCGAATATCAGAGGACTATTGGAAAGCACTTAGTTGCACCATTGCTTAAAGAATCAGTAGTGAGAGAAGTAGTGATTGTTTTTTTTTTTAATGTAGTTTACTTGGGTATATATGTGAGGCGTGTGGTGCTAATATATTGGTACTCAACCTGATTTTGTTCTGTCTAGTGTGTGGTCTTTAGCAACCATGGAGTCTTCATACGCCGGTGCGTCCGTCTCTGCGCAGGAGTCTAAACTCATTATGAGTGGGAATGCTTCACAGTGAGAAATAACTTAGCTCAGCAGCAGTGGTTTTATCTTCAACTGTAGTTGTTAATGGAACAATAAACAATGTCAGTGAAGGGTGTCCAGCAGAGTAATCATTATCCATGTGTATCCTTGTGTGAGACACACTAATGCACTTTTACCCCTTGTACTACATCAACATCGGTGTAGCAGAGCTTGCAGAACTTATGGTATGTGTCATGGAAATATTCCGAATATTTCACCATGAAGGTTTGAAGGAAGTCTTTATTTCGGCATGGAAAGGCTATTTGCTCAACAATGTGTGCAGTTCCATTCATTCATATAGGGTATCTGCCTCGCGAAATAAAACTGAGTAAATTTTCTGTCTGACGTTATGGTGGTAGAGGGTCAGAAATGAGGACAAAAAATAAGGACCCAACAGCAGTCCAGACAAAGGGCTGGAAAACCTGGACTGTCCGGATAATATCCGGACAAATGGTCATTATATATATCAGGGATAGGCAGCACAGTGGCGTGGCGGTAAGCACTGTGGCCTAACACCTCCATGGTCTGGGTTTTATTTCCTCCATGAGTCTGTGTGCATGGAGTTAGCATGTTCTCCCCCTGCTTGGTGGGTTTCTCCTGGGTACTCTGGTTTCCTCCTACAGTCCAAAGACATGCAGTTTAGGTTAATTGGCATTCGTATTGTGTGTATGTGTGTGTGTGTGCAGGTGACTTGCAATGGATTGGCTCCATGTCCAGGGTGTACACCACTTCTTGCCCCAAGTCTCCTGTAATAGGCTCCAGGCACCCGCGACCCTGTTCTGTACACAGGATTAGCGTTATAGATGATGAATGACTGAATGAATATTGAGGAGACATCAGGAAGACATATGTGTGCTATAAGGGGACAGGTCTTCATTGTGATGGTAGTTGAAACTCTGGTATTGGGTAACAGTCTGATACCATGCTTATCAACGTATACACATAAAAATTGATCAGAGTTGACAAAAACACCTACAGAAAACGTTTCATCGTACCCGTTATCGATTATACTAAAGATGTCGTTTTTTCAGTATCAACAAGTACACTTATTAATGAACTAAACTCAAGGGACTTGCCTCAATGAGCTTCAATAAGCTTTTGTCTTAAAAACAGAGTGTGAGTCGAAGTTCATTTATATAGAGTGAGAGAAACGAGAGACATGTACAGCTGGAACTGGGTTTGTTATTCTCACGTGTTGTGAGAAGAAAAGGTGTCCAAGCATGGACAACATGTCATCACGTGGCCCCTGTGTCCCTGTACAGCAAGTAGATTTCTTCTATGTATAAATACATAGAACTTGTTTTTGTAATGCCGTCATTAAGATAATGCAAATTCTTTTGCTGCAGATAATCCGTCAGTATAAAAACTATGGACTTGGCAGCAGTTTTTGTAAACCTTATGGTCATTACAGCAGTGCCCCCTTTTGAGGCCAGACTGAAAGGATCCTGCAGGCTATTTCAGATTGATCGGAGATTGGTGAACGTCAGGTCACTGACCAATCTTTTTGACTGTAGTCACTAGATAATTGTGATGCATTATCAAGCACTTACATAAAGATCTTGATCTAAGACGTTTTCACATGTCATTTTAAAACCTCTTAGAGCTTCAAATGTTGACTATAATGCAGATCCCTGTTTATGTTTTTCTTTGGTTTATAATGCCTATCATGCCTTGGTTAAATATAACAGGAGTAATTTTTAACAATTTTCCATTTGACATATAAATCAGACTGAAAAAGGTCATTGATGATTGAGATTACTGGCAAGTCACACTGTAGGCTAAATACCATTACAGTTTTTTTTTGTTTTTGTTGCTTTTTTTGAGGAATCTTGAATGTTTGGAGTACAGAGTTCCCTTATCTCATCCCTATCAATCATGTCAGAGAGGATGTTTTTGGCAATGATGATTACATACAGTCTTTAGGCCAGTCACTGGCCACTGAACACAGGAACTGTCATTGTATATGAACACAAGAAGAAGGCTTATATGTACATATATGTTAATCCCATTTTTACACAAAAGAAAACAAAAACACATCACGCCTAAGACATTGTTAAGATTCACACTGTATCAAAACGTATCATATGCAGCTTTTGATTTTTCCATATATAGTAATCCATATATGAATTGTTGAGATGACACTTTATTTATTTATTTATTTATTTATTTATTTATTTATTTTTGTAAGGACATTTATTTAAGCTTTATAATGATAATTTCCATTGTCAATGCTTTGGAACCGTCAAAGGGAATTATGTTAAGAATGGAAAACTTGCACCATAAATGAAATCAAAATCTTGTGTACATGTGAAGTTTTGATCAGTTTTGTGCCAGAGTATAAACCGGACAGGTTGACAGCATACTGCGCACGTGTCAGTCTGTGTGTGCTTCTTAAATTGATTGCTGGACAGAAATTAATGAATCTATTGCAGTACTTAGATATCTGCCTGAAGTTTAACCTGCACCATAAGTGAAGTTAAAATGTTATGGAAAAACAGATATTAATTAGAAAAAGGAAATCTGGGCATAAAACTGACATAATAGCACTGATTACATTAAAGCTGATTTTTTTGGCCATAGTTCTAAAAATCTTTTGACAAGTACTTACGCTAGTGTAGCTATAAATATAAAACATATACTGTATCATTTGTCATTAAATGATAAAAATGCAATTATTGGCAAATTGCTGTGGGATATGAGGAATAAAGGAGCTCAGAACCAGGATTAGATAGTGATAAAAAGGGCCCCGATGCACGGATGCACAAAAGGTAATTTTCTGTGAGGAGGGCATGAAATAAAACAATGCAGATTTTTAAAATATAAAATATCACTTTTAACATAGAGAAGATTAACTCAATAAACATAACTATAACTCTTTTTTTATACAAAATACTACATAAATATATAAAATCTTAAAAACCCCACAACCCTACAAAACAGGCCTAGCATGTTTTGTCTCAGCTGTTTCATCTCTCTACAGGATTGGACAGCAATGGAGACAGATTACACCTAATGGAAGCAATCAAATGATGTTCAGCGCTATTCTTTCTGTCTGTGGGACGTCCTTTGTCTGTGTGCACAGATCATGCCATAATAATCCCATGGGAGCTGAAGTAGCCATCAGTTGTGTCTGTGTTTAAAAAGAGGTGGGGTTTATTTAGAAGATCAGTGGCGTCCACGTCAGCAGCCCCCGCTATACAGTAACACCCCATGGCTCTAAAATCACTTGAAATTAAATCATTTTTTTTATCGCATTGCATAAATTTTACTGACGTCAGAGCAGATCTGCCATACTGATATTTTAAACATTCTCAGGCCACATTCTTATCTGCTGTGAGAGTGGACTCCAGAGAGATGTTATCTGAATGCACAGAGGCTCCCTGATGTTAATGGGAAAGCTTTTATCATCTTTAAACAGACATTATACAACTGTTAGTTCTGAACGAGCAATCTGATTTGGTGAGAGCCATTCCATGGGTGGTGATAATAGACGGTAACAGCACTGGGACGTTTAACTTTATATATATCTCTCTGTGTCGCAGGTGTTTTAATAACTGTTAATTACACTAACTTTTGGCCTGAGGTCTGAAAGGAGCGCGACTGCCTGACGCAAACCACTTTCAAATCCAATCACGGAAGCACTTTCAGCAAGAGAACATCTAATAATGTTACATCACCTTAAACAACACTTAATAACTGCTTTTAAGCCATTTAATCGAGTCATCGAATCGCATCTGAACCATCCGCGCTCTTTTATTTATGGCTACAAAGCTAACTGACTCCTGACACAAGGATGAATTCCAAATCTCTCTCCAACCCTTACATGGTTCCGCTTGAAAATGGATTGTACAGTTTTCATAGCGTACTAGCTTTCCATTAAATGCTATTTGGAATTTAACCTAGATCCAAGAAGTTAATGAAGCTGATATTCAAAGGGACTGTCCACCACCTCCATGTTTTATCCTCCTCACCTTTTGGCTACATGCTATTGGTAAGGTTTTAAACCCACTTTCCCTTCACAATCATAATAAATGTTGATAATAAATGGTGTCTACGTACCATGTTCGTACGGACCATGCTATATCCAGCAACACAACACTCCCTCTCACGTTGTTCAAGCCAAGTTAAGTCAAGTCAATTAGGCTTTTATTGTCATTTCCACCATATACAGTTCAGTACACAGTGACAAGAAACAGCGTTCCTCATGGACCAAGGTGCTACATCTGTACAATCAACATACAGTAAATTAACAGAAGCTTAACTAGCTGACTAGCTTGACCAGCTTGTTGTTGGTGGTCTTTTAGCAACTCGAAATAGCACAACAACTTGGCACAGGTTTTATGCCTGATGCCCTTCCTGATGCAACTTTTCATTTCATCCAGGCCTGTGACTGGCACTTCATACAGTGGCTGAGGTTTGAGCGTTGGCTGGGAATCGAACCTGGGCCTTCCGCATGGCAGACAAGAAACCTATCACTGAGCCACCAATGCCCAGCACTCCCTCTCATGTGATACTGTTTGATTAAAGACAGGAAATTTTACTCAGCCTAATAACATGCAGTTATTATATACCCATGTATGGACTATAAAATATATAACTCAAATCATAACTTCTTCTTCTGATTAAAATAGTACTTGATAGTAATTGCCTTCTGGTGAATGTTAAAGAAGTTTGAAAAGGGAAATGTACGACTACCTAATGAAATGACTTTTTAAATCAAGCATTTTGTAGAAAACATGCATTTAAACATTTAGGTGTGATGCAGCTCATTACACAGACAGAGCCGGTGATCAGAGGAGAACCTTTATAATGTTATGTTGGGATATATATATATATATATATATATATATGTCTTGCACAAACAGTTCAAATTGATGAATTTCTAAAACACACACACACACACACACACACACACACACACACACACACACACACACACACACACACACAGGGATGCATATTAGGAAGTTTATCTGTCTTTAACAGCTGGACCCTGTTTTCCTGTTCGTACATTAGTTTGTCCCTCAGAGATGGGGGTTATTGTTTATGTTGTGATGTGTATCTCTACTGACGTATCACATTCCCTTGTTGTGATGGAAGAATTATGAGAAATCTAACCATTTATCGAAAATTCTAAGAAATGGCAAATATCGGGCTCCAACAGGAAAAGCTCAGTGTAAAACATGATGCTCAGTGTGATTTAAATCTAATTTCCACATTATTATATAAATATTTAGATTTTCTTACTGCAAAATATAATAACAAACATTTCTTCCTCTGCCCTCATTCATGGGTACACTCAAACAACAAATATGCCAAAGACATGCGTGCATAAAAAATCCTAGCGACGCTGGGTGCGCATACAAGCACAGCGATGTCTTGAGGCTTAATGAAGCACACCTTGTCCTCACTGATAAATCAAAACCTGATAATCAGATCTGTTGCATGCGGAGTCGCGTTTTTATCTGCCGGGAAGCTCTGGACTGTAGAGACGTACTATAAGAAGCACCCCAAGGACGTGGGTAGCTGTTATCTAATAACCCTTGCAGAGCCACCATGGCTGCTTTTTTTTACTAAACCTGACCCCTGGCTACATTTCATTCAGTATACTTTCTGTGCCCCTACTTTCTGTCACACCCACAACAATGCTAACAGCACAGTACAGGAATGTAAAATGTAGCAAGGTTTTAGATAGAAAGGTTTTGATTATTGTTATGTGTGAGTTTTTAAATGCCAGGAAAAAAAAGTGTATTTTGATTTCCCGTCCTAAAAGTTAATCTTTTCCTCTCTGAACAGTTTCACATTATTGTATGACTTTCCTGTAGTTTTATAAACACTGTCGTCTCTAGTTCCTTCAAATCTGTCACGTCAAGTCTGATTCACCTGCTCACTTCCGCTCCAGATTCCACTCCACTCCTTTGTTCTCACTGGCTCACTCTCTGCTCTCCACACACCTGTTGCTCATTTCAATCATGG
>QMIH01000181.1:0-67500 GCA_003987875.1 Clarias batrachus
TCCTCATTGACTTCGTGAGTTCATTTGGATTACGGGACAATATTTCCCCGACGTGGATTTGGGCACCGCCTCCCTACCTCTCCGCGCCGGAACGCCCTCTGCTGGCCGTAAGTCTCCTTCCTGATCTCTCTCTCTCTCTCTGTCTCTGCTATTGGATCTGCGTGTTTCCCTCCTAGTGGAGAGCGTGACAAGAGTACTGCTGAACTGCTAATTCATAACCTGAAAGTAATTAGAGTGAAACATTCTGTGTCTCTACAGGCCTGGCAAAAAAAAAAGAGGCATACAGTGCTTCGTTCAATGCCTCTTTAAGACTGAACTGTACATATGAAAAAAATGTCAGGGGGTTCAGATAGGGGTGTAGATATGATCTTTAAAAACTGCAGTACTTCCTGGTTTCAGTGTTCATTTTGATCCAGCGGGGGTTTGTTCTGAAAAGCATGCTATGCCTACGCTTGAAAAGAAAGGCTCCTCTGAGCTGCTAGTGTGAAACGGCGTATACTTTATGTGGCACTGAGCTCACATCCTAGAGTGGGTGTTTCTGAGTCTTTGATGCAAATCTCTCTTATTTTCCATGGCGTATTTAAAGGGCATGAGGCCATCTTTTGCCAGGCTCATCTGGCAAAATAGTGCTCCATGACCACTCCTGGCTTCCTGCTCCGTTGTTCCCACTTCCTGTCTGCCAGCAGCATTAGGTCCAGCTGTCTCTGATTAGTGGGAGCAAACATTGAGAATGGCCTCCCCCACATTATGTCATCATCTGGGCTTCAGTGAGAGAAAGTCTCTTGGCTAGACAAGGCACCTAATCTAGCCCAGTATGATTTACTCTAACTCTAAGCTGAAACTGTTCGAAACTGGTTTTGGATCAGCAGATATATGACTATTATCTGCTTCACCCACAGAGCATTAACCGCAAGGACACGAGTAGCCGAGTCAGCCTCTCTTCCCACGACATAACATGGGTCAGTGTGTTTCCTATTTAATTATCCAAAGATCCAAACGGCCCTAGGGATGATATTTAAAAAATGGGACTACTGACAACCAGAAGCAATTGCTATAGAAAGACTAAACTAATTCACCGCTGGCAAAGGCGCACTAAAAAGGGGTCATTTGAAAGCGGTAATTGGAGAGGAGGAATTCAAAACAAAAACATTCAATTTAATACATTAGAATTACAGTGACCTTTCGCTACAATCACTAGCTGCATAACACAACAACCTAAACCCAAATAGCAGACACTGTTTGTCTTTCCTACGTCTATAATTATAAAATGTTTTTAAACAGCCTGACAGTGACTATCTCACTTCAGTGAAACAGGTGACCCTAACCACGCTAGTTCACCATATTAGGGAATTGTGTCTCACAGCGGTACACACAAACAGTGTGTCTTAAATAGAAACATGATAAATTTTATTATTTTTTCCCATACAGTGAATGGAATCCTTCTTTCATGAGCAATGTGGTAAAAGGCTTAAAAATACTACAATGTTACCATTGCTTCTGGTTTTTATTAGTTTTACTGTATAATACATGTGGAAAAGCTTCCATATAGCTACTACATGAAGCAGCATGGTTTTTTATTTTATTTTTTATTTTAGAAAACTGAAAACTAAAAAAAAGGAAAGAATATTTATATCATGCTGGCAAAACCTTTTATTTGATAAGTATGTTTAAAAGTAATGATATTCATATAGCTGTTTTTTTCCCCTTAGTTGATCGTTCACTTAAAACAAATTGAATGACGCATTCATCCTTTAACCCAACCCAATTAATACACTATATGGACAAGAGTATTTGGCCCATCTATTCGGGCCCATCCATTCTGTAGAGAATTTATGAGGTCAGGTTCTGATGATGGACGAGAAGGCCTGGCTCGCAAGCTCTGTTCCAGTTCACCCCAAAGGTGCTCGATAAGGTTAAGGTCAATGCTTTGTGCGGGCTAGTCGAGTTTTTCCAAACAGTGAACTCACAGAACTTTTTACACTGTGGCACAATCATGTTGGAATAGAAAAGGGCCTTCCTCAAACTGTTGCCTCAAAGTTGGAAGCATAGAATTGTCCAAGATGTCTTGATATGCTGAAGCATTAAGACTGCCCTTCACTGGGGATAAGCAGCCTGATTGAAACAATAATTAACAGGTTTGGCCAAATACTTTTGTAATATCTAACTATTTTAAATGATTAGGTGAAATTAAGCTGGAAAAGAGGTTCATTTTTATCCGCATATGGTATTTTGGAGATGAAAACTCTTGCTTAAGTTCACTGCAACACAAACACATTTATAACCTCCACATCTCTGTAGAACAACTTTCCTGAATAAAGTAGCATTTAGAACCAACCTCCTCTGTTCCAACTCGGTTTATTTTTTTCGGTGGTGAAAACTGTCTTATTGTATTCCGTTTTATTTTGGGGAAAACCTCAAGCAGTCATTTCCTCTGTGTCATGCGAGAGGTTTTCTGTCCTTCTAGTGCTCACAAATAGAACAAACTTTGCACTTTCCGCTAACCTGGTGGGTCACATCCAAAGACCCTCTGTTAGCACTGCTAGAGAGCATTCTGAACATTCTCCTTTTACAGACACATACAGTACTCAGTTTGGAGGCCAAGAATGTTTGCTTTTTTTAAGAGACCACCAAGTGTTCATGTTTTCATTTTTCAAAATAGAAGTTTGTATGGTGGATTACAGGCAGGTTAGTATAGTATTATGGAGTTTACTCATTTTTTTCCTACTATTTAAGTAGATGTCATTCTGATAAACCCTTCAACTATGAGCTTGTTCATGACAGGCCTTCATAAGTTTAAAACTTTATAAATATTTTTGTAGATTTCCATCAGGTATCATTCAGGACTCATGTACCTATTATGTATCGCCAACCACTCAACCCTTTAATAAAACTTTACTGGAAGATTAAAGTGTATTTGTTTTAAAAAACTGTATGTTCATCACGGTGTTGAAATTGCTGAACCAAGTAGCTTATACTGTTATGTTAAGTTGTGAATAAGACTGTATTACTAATAAAAAGATGAAAGGAAATCCCACCCAGAATTAGAAAAAATCCACTCCCAACCATACCGCTAAATGGGCAATGATTCATCGATGAGGTCCTCCCATGTCATAACACTCTTAACCTTATAACATTTATCAGTACCATACAATGCCAATGAATTCTGCATATGCTGTTATTATTAAGACTCGCCCTCAGACATATCCTCATCATAAAATCACTTACATAATCGAGACAGTGTGCCAAAATGGAAAACAATAACCTAACGCCTGTTTTTAATATGTTCCACAAAACCCTGGATCGAAGGTGCTTCTCATGTTTCCTCACAAAATATTGTAAATAACACTTTCCTCATGGATCGACTGGCTTCTGTAGCTCTTCACACATTATCCTTACACACCATTAAACCGTGTTTAATCACTGCTTGTCAAGAACGAGCAGCCTTGAGGTCTCCCCAAGTCAAACGCACATAAACGAAAACACATGCAAACATAATGAGCCCCAATTAGACTGTTTTAGGTGCCTCTGACAAGCAAACAGCTTCTGTGCTGTTTGAGTGTTCACAGTATGAACGATTAGTTTTTTGCTGCGTGTACTTCATCATCAATGAACAGATGAGAAGAATGTGCTTTTAATAAGCAGATGTAGGCACTTGTTTCATTGCAGTATGTTTCTGAGTGAGTACATTTAAACTTCTATGAAATAGGGGAATAAGACATTATTTGAATACATTTGACGTTTATCTGCCGATCCTGACACCTTCTAGCTACCATTACCTGCGAATGGCGTGTGCGGTCAACTTGCTGCTGCTCCTCATGCTGCTCCAATTGTTTTGTCAGCCCTTAATTCTGCCTGTTTTATGTCCTGCCTATTGTTACCTATTGTTTAGTGAGGAATGCCTGTGACATGCTTATGGTACGACATAAAAGTTGAGAGTGATGCTGCCTACTGTAACATGGTGAGAAATGCCTATTGCACCGGTCAAACAAACAACGTTGGCAGGCCAAACAGAATTTCTGTGTTATATATATATATATTATTATGAACCGTTAACATGACAAACCATAACATGCCACACTCCAGAACATCTTAAAATAACAACTTACTATTTTTGTTACTTAATTACCATTTGACATATGTATTATTTCATAGTTTAAAATTTTATTTATTTTTTGACTGGTACTATACCTATGGTGAAATTTTGATCTTTTATAACATGCTCCTGATTTATTATTATTATTATTATTATTATTATTATTATTATTATTATTATTATTATTTGCTTCTTTAATTAAGTTTTACCTTACTCAAAACTCATAAATACAGCTAGGTTATTCTATTTAGATTATAAAACGCTCAATATTTTAATATTCAATATATGAAAAGTGTATAAATCTAGTTGTTTTGGGAAAATAATCTGGGCAGGTATACAACTAACTGCAAATGCACATTATCTAGAAACTACTGTATTCTGCTCCACATCTACAGTATATACAGTACTATGTCTACTCTGTTAACAATTTATAAATTCATGATTAACATTACCATATAATGGAGTGCATTTGCATGTACAATGATAATAACGTATCTAATGCTTTAGGAAGGCATTATAACATGTCATTCATTATACATATGGCGTTCATGGACATAGCTACCTAATTATCTTACTACTAAATGACACGCGATGATGAAATGTTACATTTTTAACCTTGAACCTTAGTTATACTTAGCTACCATTACTACCACTTTATTTAGATTTATTTAGTAAAGCTCTTACTACTGTATGAAGTCATGTCGCTGCATTTATTTTGAGTCTTGGACTCAACACAGCACTGGCATTGGTCACCGGAGAGACCATATAAAAGACATTTTAGTGTCATTGAAACCATGAAACTTTCACTGACATAAAAGACATAACCTTACACATACATACAGTAGCTCTGGATGCTGACAGCTACACATACCCAGCTCTGTCTTTATTATTCATAAGGACAAACAAGGAAACACCATCTGTTTGGACTTCTGAGAATGAATTGGAAGAAACCCTGCAATCACATGCTGGGCAACCCAGATGTTACTGTAATGACGTTATTATTTACCATACAGTATTATGTGGAATCCAACACCCCTTTGAGGTTTTTTTAATTAGAAGCCTAGTTAACCAGAAAACCAAAACCCAGATATAAGCAGTGGATGTATATAGTAACTCCTATGTTTTAGTGAACAGTTGGTAAATGGATGCTGTTACAGGAATTGCGCTATGTACTGTAAGCCCAAATAGTTTCCACTTTGGCAATAAGCTCTAGAAAATCTTTTTATAAACAACTGCAACTTACAGCAGGTTTGGCAAGAGTACAAAAATGGTCAAAACTATAAAGAGTGAAAACTATACACTATGTGAATACAAACATATAGCATGTATACCTCTGAATGGAGTCTTCTAGTTTCTTGGCATGTAGCTCATCTTGCTCAACTTGTTTTCTGCGTACCTCATCTTCCTCATCGGGCCCTGATGGAGTACCTTGTAGAAGCCACCTCTCCCTCATTGCTTTAGACTAGAAAATACATAACACCATTTCTTCAGGTTATATTATCCCAGATGAGTATTATTTTGTGCATTTTGACATTTAGTTCCGGTATGCTTTATGTTCGACCCTACATAATAATCATGCTGGTGGTCCCTGATCTATCAAATCCTTCTAGTCAGCATTTATACATAGACTCGGCATGTGAATCTCTGGTGCAACCACCCGACTGCTACAGTTAATGGATGTTATAGTTCACAGGTTCTCTTTTGAGGTTACACTGGCAGGGATTTTGTGGTCAGTTTTTGCTGGAGTTGTGAAATCCCATAAGACACTTCACCTCCAGTCAGCATGCCTCATGTTGCCGGTCGGCCCTGAGAACACAGGAATCCTCCTGACCATTTCACAACCTGTTGAAGGTATGCAGCAGCAACCAGAGCACAACTTCTGAGATTTCAGGGCTGCCTGTTTGCTGTGTAAGAAGACCCTAGTGCATGGTTTGACCCATGAAGCAGCTTGAAGGGTTTGCTCTAATGAATACATACTGTGTAAAGTTCAAGAAAGCATGTTTGCTTTGGATTATCATGCTATTTCATAGTATCTTACCTAGCAGATGAAAATGTTAATGCAAATGCTAAAATTACGGCCTATTATTATAGGATCAAATTACAATATGATTTTATGTCTTTTACACAGTCTTCAATTTTATGTAGCTGTTCTGCTGAGTTGCAGCAAACTGAGAAATGTACCCTGGTTTCATTAGCACTGAAGTGAAAGCCAACATCATAGGGCTTTGTGTTACGGGTTGTTAAAGCTGCAATTATTGCACAGTGTCACAACATAGTTTTCCACACAGAGGTTATGCTTGGGAGCTTTGCCAAAATAAGCTGCTGACCACCTGAGTATTCTTTGTCCTAGGGTTAGGGTTAGGGTTAGGGTTATAAACGTGATTTATTATAGTTTACAATTTATTAGAATTTATAGCAAGTATATGTATTGACAATCAAGTGATTACAATAATGAAGAATTACAAAACAGAGTAAATTTTTAATTTTGTTTCTGTTAGCAATTTTATGCTCTTGTATGAGAACGACAAAGTATGCTCAAGTCAAACCAGGACTTGTTGTTTGTGCTTAGATATGCATAGATAAGAAAGTAAAAACGTACTTCATTTCTCTGTATAATCCCCTGCAACACTAATGCATTATGCCAGTGTTTCACTAGTGCTTGGATATCATCAAGGTAGAAAGTTTTCTCAGCACACCAGAACCATGATTGGACTGCCTCCTTCATGTCCGAAATGCTGCCCTTGCATTAACTCCGTCAACGGCCCAAATATTTGCATATGACTTGGAGCAAGGTTAGGATTGTATGGGGAATGTGCAGTAACTCCCAGCCAAGTTCCTACACTGTGCAAGTGGTGTCGGCAAATGAGTGTGTACAATTCCCCCACAAGTTGCCGACATGTTATTCATTGATTTGATCAGGCTTTCCACTCATTGAATGTTCATGGGAATGACTGCAGGGGCTTTGAGGCATTTTGTCCTGGATCGTCATAGACACACAGACATACAACCATTCAACTTTGGTGCTACAGATTACAGTCTCATTACCGTACCGTGATTGTCAATCAGTTTTATGTCTATCAGAAAGTCCCGGTTTGATTTAAATCTAATTTTCAGTCGCACTTGTATTCTAACAGGAAGATGTCATGTAAATTATTTTGACCTTAGTCTTGTGTTTATATCTTTTATTGTTTAGAGAAAGCACAGATCATAACGTCTTGGTTACAAATGTAATTTATTCAATAAAATAAATAAATAAATAAAGTGCATCTATTGTCACATTTTCAAATAGAATTATATACAAAAAATGCTTTCATATGTGTTCTGGGTGAAATTTCCCTTTTGCAATTTTCCAGTGAGAAATTGGTTCAGACTCTGTAAACACCCACTGCTAAAAACAACATTCCACTTCCTGGATCTGTCCTTTTCCAGCACAAACTAGTCCCTCATTTGCTTAACCCAGCCTGCACACGCTATCTGAAGGTCTCTGTATAAACATATAAAAGTGACTTTTACATATTGTTTTTGGTTTTCATTAAGTGCGTAATTGAAATGAGGGCCAGGCTAGTTTTCCAAAGCTGCTAGCAGTTGCATGCTAGCTCCTGTTTACTAATGTGTTGTTAGGATGCTTTAAATCTTCAAGTGTATCATAAAATCATGTAACAATGTCCCAATAATAGCCAGGTTATTACTTTTTAGTTTCATTGTAATATTGCAGATTAAATATTTTCAATTTGACATGTTGTAAATATCTGTAGACTGGCTCAAAAATAAGACAAATGTTTTATCCTGCATTCTGTGCTCAATTTGTGAACCAGTATTAAAAAAAAAAGAAACATTAACTTTTTTTTACACTGTAATCTTTGCTGAAGTTCAAACAATGGCTGCCATCCTCCCACCTTGCAATACTTCCAACTAAATTGCATGTAAAATATGCATAGTGGTTGAGAAAAGCACATAGTGTGAAAGCAGTCTTATAGAACCTTAACTGTTTATTCTCTGTCTCAGCACTATCTCAGTCAAATGTGCTCGTGCCCTCAGAAATGTCCTCCAGGCATGGGTTTTATCAGATGTTTCCCAGCCTCTCAAAACAAGTGCCTCATTTCTCTAAAGTCGTCTTTTCTCAAGAGAGCTCAAGAACAAAAACTCTTTAGAGAGTCAAACTAAACTTGGCTCATTTGTTTCTTTGTGAAATCAAACTAGCATAAAATGCCGGCAATTACAGCACAGAGCTTATTCATGTGTAATTGAGGCAACCCGCTGTGTATCTGATAATACATTAAGCATTCTTAAAGGAGACCTTTGCAGACCACAAGCTGGCTGTGCTTCATATAGAGTGGGAAATCTGCCATATTCCCAACATCTTATTTCCTAAACAAACCAACAGGCCAAAAAGAAAGTTTAGATATCTAAAGTAATTCCACACGGATCAGAACACACAACAGGGCTATCAAATTAAAATATCTTTTTTAAGATAATCTAAAATTTTTTTTTTTTTTCTTACAACATACTGTATCATTAAAACCCTAATTGAAGTCTTTTGGACTCTATCTTTAGACTTAGAAGTAAGAAATATTTCTTACCTTAAGATGTTGAAGTTGCAGAACAAGATCATCTAACTGTCTTCTTTTATCCTCAATTTCTGTTTGCCTTTTTCGTTTCTCCTGGAAAAAAAAAAAGTGGTATGAGTTTTAATGATTCAGAACATATTTTTTACATTTTGTCCATATTGTACATTTGTGCATATACTATGATGGCATACTTTTCCTGTCTGAAAAAGACCAGACAAGCAAATGCCAACATCTGTACTTGATTTGTTTAGAACTGTAACTGGATGTGAATGTATGTATTCATTTTTCATTAAAAATCTAACAACAAATAAAAATTTTCAAAACTATTTTAGCTCCTGTCAGTATGGGGTCCACTGGCATCATTTTATTACAATGCCTTTTCTCTATATTGTCATACATTAATGATGAATAAATCATTATGGAGCGATGCTACCCTGTGCCTAGCATGTGGGAGATCACCTCCTTTTTATAGCTTTATTTTTATCTGTTAAAAAGTAGGTGTGAATAATTTATTCATACTGTATTCGTTTACACCGCATAACATTAACACATTAACATTGATTGGCAATTGTATAGCAGTAAACTGGTGACAGGATCATGGGCACCCAAAACACACTTACGGTATACCCACAGGGACCAAAAGCCAGCCAATCCGGTCCAATCCCACAAAACAGACAATGCAGGACAAATCAAGTTAAGTCTTTATTTGTCACAAATACATTGCAGCGCATTGAAATTCTTTCTTTGCATATCCCAGCGTAACTGGGGTCAGAGCGCAGGGTTAGCCATGATACAGAAATATATACATATATAAATTTTTTTCTTTTTTTTATTCCTTTGTACTGTGTACTGTGTGTAAATAATTTATTTATTTTTGATTATGTCTATTTATCTCTTTTCGTCTTTATACACTCTATGTTTGCATATTGCTCTTTGCTGCTGTAACGTTGAAATTTCCCCACTGTGGGACAAATAAAGGTATATCTTAGCTCATCTTATCTTATCTTGTCACTATATATCATATATACCATAACTCTATTAACTCTTTTACCAAATACACCTTCTGTTTGTACAATACATTGTTATGCACTTATGCAGTTCTGGTTAGATGCTAACTGCATTTCATTGGCTAAGTACATTTACTTTGCTCAATGACAATAAAGTTGAATCTAATCTAATCTAATCTAATCTAATCTAATCTAATCTAATCTAATCTAATCTAATCTAATCTAATCTAATCTAATCCAACCAGAACTCCACAACGTGCTGCAAAAGGGGACCAGGAGGCCACTGACCTGGCCTCAAAGCTCCCCAGATCCGAACCCCATGGGATATGAGGGACAAAATTAGTCCGATCTATGAAAGCGCCAGCCCTAAAACATATCTGTCAGATTTAGGATCTCACAAGGATCCTCAAGGGTCTAATAACCCCATGGAGAGACTCTATGCACTCACTGTATCCTGCCTATTCAGACTCATTTTTTCTATATTCAGACAGTTTTTCCCACAGTTCCCTTCAGTCCTCCAATGAGTCAAAAGAGCAGATGAGAACTTTGCACTCAGAAACCAAACATTTCCCATTTCAACTCATTTTTGATAGATTAATAATCCCATGGGAATGTGACCGAGTTACATCAACAAACAAACAAAAAAATTGTCGTGTCACAAATCGGGAGTCAGTATCGGATGTATTTTTTTTATAAATCATATAATGACAGAAAGAAATTAATGTATTAATGTAAGAATAATGTGACCTCCTAGCCTAGTCAAGATTTGTTAACTTTATAAAAATTTGTCAAGCATTGAGTAGGTGAAGTTCAACAGTAATGGATTGATCTTGTAATCCTTGATCCCACCTCACATTCCTGCCAATATACACAAAACTACGCCCCAGAAGCAGTAGCCAGAGATGATCAATTAGAAACAGCATTCCCACGGATTTTCATGACATCACTTTTAACAGTGAGGTAGTTTGTATATTTAGAATAATGCCTTACTTTGCTCTATATATATGATAAAAAGACATTTGTTGTACCACATTAGGGAGGATAACACATGTGTTCATCCTCTTCGCTAGTAGCACATTTCTCGTAAGTAATAGTTTTTGGCTCATAGTAAAATTATAAAATTGCCCCTAAATTTCCACACGCCAACGTTTTATGTAATACTAATTCAATGACACTATTAATCTTTTATAAACACAAGATGCCTGGAGTGTACAAAGGAAGTTGTGGGGGCTGTGATGTTGCCTGGTTCAAATGTCCAACAGATGTAGCTTTTTTTTCACAGTAAACACGAAATATGACTCACTTCCTGTCCTCAAATTCCAAAAACAAAGGCTACAAAGGAGCATGTTACCCCATATGTAGGCTATTCTCATTCTCTACCAATTTAACAAATGGCTACGGCTTTGCTGACACCGAGTTAGGGCTGCATTCCAGACATGAGCTACAGTGCTGGAGTTTGTATTCCCTTGGGTATTCTCATGAATGTGAACTAATATGGAATCCAGATGTGAGTGGAAAGCAAATGTGGACTGAAAAATTGCTTTTTTTGTGTGAGCTATTGTTCAGTGGATGATGTCACATGAGAAAGGACAAGGCAGGACCTTTGTTATTTTAGACCTTCTCTTAGTAATTATTAACCCTCTGAACAAGCATCATGGACTGGGCACTTACTGTATCCACACACACTCAACTACAAGCATACACTGTTAATTCTTCAGAGTACCTGCAGCATTAAAGGGGAACTGGATCTGTCTCTAGATTGATTAATCACTCACACGTTCTTGGCCTAATGCAAAGTCTTTCCCTGTCCTAGCAGACACATTTGAGCTTTTGTTTAATCCTCAGGTTATACACTCAATCTGATGATTACCAGTTTGGCAGTAACAGTATAAACTCTTGACTCCTTGATGTTAAACCTTTTCAGAGTTGGAAGACGCATAGAAATGTTCAGTGTTTCCTACAAGTCTGTCCGGAGTACAGATGTTAAACACACACAGATGCAGGTACAAATTCGACAAATGCTATCTATTTTACTTGTAGCATATGCAAGAGCCGTTCAAAGTCATTGATTACTGACATTAACCCGGATTGTTCATGGTTTCACTGCATTCTTTCATTCACCTACTATTTTACATTAACCATTTTATCCTGGTCAGAGTCATGGTGGTCAAGGTAGAGCCGATCATGGGAACACTGGCCATGAGCTGGAAATATCCCCTGGATGGGTTGCCAGTCCACTGCAAAAAACCATGCACACATGCACACACTCATTCACACTTTTCTCTGACCAAACATAAATAATGCAGGTTTAGTTAAACTCTGTATAATGGCTCACATATCCCAAGTCTTTATAGCACAGCACAATAACAAACACCCATTCGTATTCACGACTTGCCTCTCGTGGCTTTCCTCTGACCAAACGGCTATAATTAGCCTAACAGTTCATTCTTCCCCACGTGGCTGGTGAAATTTCACTGTGGAATGGCAGCAGCCTCCACGCCCAACCAAACACTGCTGGAGGATCTATTTCTTGCCAAGTATGCTGACACATACTGAAGATCGGCTTAAAATACTGAACCGGGCCAGGAGCAATTCTGTAAATCAGCATGCAAGATGCATTCTGTAGCAGGGACTTGGTGATATGACCAACTTGTCATGAAATGCAGGGTTAAAATTTGAGACCATGGGACATTAGCCATGCCTAATTTCCAAACTGAATTCTGCATCTGCAACGAATTGTGCAAAAATATCCTCTGCAAGACAGCAGGTAATATTCACAGTAAAGTCATACTAGCGGGCCTTAGTGAGTGGATAATGACTAAACAAAGAGCATCTTGTTTCTGACGTTCCTGGGATCAGACTGAACACATCTGCTTTGTAGTAATGCAGCAAAACTTCTTTTTGTACTGGCAAAACCAGAGTTGCATTTTAGAAATAAAAGAATGTCCAAGGAAGATTGCTTAATAGCTGTGGTTTAAAAAACCGACTAGCCAAACCTACCATGCATTACTAGCCGATTGAACCCAAGTTTGTCGGTCTTAATCGTCCTACCACTGTAGCTTCCTAAAGCATTTTTGGCAGTGATCAGTGTAAACAGTTCCCCCAACTGTAACCTGCCTTCCATGTTGTGAGTGTAAAAGTATAATAGTCTAATCTACAGATTAACACACCCAAGCATATGTCTGGATTAACGGAGGCCAGGTCAGCGCCAGTCACAATATGCCACAATGCCACAAATGGAGTACATCAGTTCTCAGGGGAATGAGAGTGTTCTGTTAGGAACCAGCATGCTAGAAAACTGAACATTTATCCTGTACAGTATGTCACACTAAAGTTTAAACATTCTTCAATAACACAATTCATTAAGTAGGAGTTGAGATTTGCGATGTGTCATTGTTAACTTCTACGCCTCCACCGGCAACTATGCTGACCTTTTTAATGACAGTCCCTCCCTCATCTACTGAAAAAGGCCAACTGTACTATAACTAGCCTGAACGGTTTGACATTAATACTGCAATAATACAGTATTATGTAATTAGCATATGACTACGAATAGTTCTGGCTGGTATAAATAGACTAACAGGGTTAAGCCCTAAGTTCGAAGGAAAAGTACATAAAAAACAGGCACAATCTTTGTATTTTTATATGTTGCATTATATGCCATAACAAATGTCATAAAAGTGAGCATGATAAATAGTGCAAATTAAACAGAATGGTATGAAATACAGGCCAGAGCTGATAGTTGAAAGAGATTTTGTGTGCATTGGGGGGGCTAAGTGGGGTTTAAACCAACTTTGCGGAAACATCCAAAACACATCAGCAGCATGCATGCAATACAGTAGCAATGTGATAAACAGGAACGAGGTGAATTTGTTTCTTTTCAAAATGCATTGGCAAGACAGTCTAAATAAATAGACCAAACAAATACTGTCCAATCATACTACAAGCCATACTACAATAAGACAATGACAGAACTTTTTTCTATTATTTGAACATATTAACTGACTTCCAGAAATGACTTTAAAAATAGCAGTGGCATCAAAAAATTATGCACATCTGTCTTGCATTGTAAGTCTTCCAAGTAACTTTATGCCTATAGTGAGACCCTGTGTTTCACTGTAAGGCTCAACGATAAACAATTTCAGGATAGTGAAGCTAATTGACTGATAGGAAGCAGATGTTTCAAGCCTACCCTTTCAACAACATGACCATTATGCTTTGTAAGAATCTGCTGTTCACAGAGTATACGTTATTTACTTAGACATGTCAAGCACAATGCTTTATGTTTGTAACACATTTGTCATTTGAACCAGGAAGTTAGTAGCACTTCTACCTGTCCACAGTCTTATCAGTGTAGAAGATAACAACAGCCTGAGTGAAGGTGTCTGGTTATCAAAACATATCACATTGGTGTGGACCAAAATAGAGAAGAGAACATTTCACCTTGAAAAGCAGTTTGAGACCAAAAACCACAGATGTGCCTTTTTAGACTCTGTGCTTTATTTACTTAAATGAAGTAAATAATTTCATCCAGTATTTAGCAGCTAAATACCGGATGAATTTAAAACTCTGTGTATTTCTAAAGATGAATTCCATTCTATAATAATATTAATATTAAAAATTAAACA
Source organism: Clarias batrachus (assembly GCA_003987875.1). NCBI lineage: Eukaryota > Metazoa > Chordata > Actinopteri > Siluriformes > Clariidae > Clarias > Clarias batrachus. Next base: position 14,297 of record QMIH01000181.1, read on the forward strand.
CCAATAATTGAAAATAATAATAATAATAATAAAATAATAATAAAAAATACAACAGGTTCCGTTATGGATATATGATCGATTAAATCAGCTTTTTAAATCAGCATTTTTTCTCCAAGTGAAAATAGAACCATAAATATATGATCTAAGAATCCATTGAGCGAACAAAATATTTACTAATACTTGCCTATTTTATTAAAGGTCCCATATTTTACTAGTGTCCATAGGTTGCATAAGTTGCCCAAAGCATGTAAGTTAAAGCTCTAGGTGAAGCTTATTTTTTATACCTCAACTCCCTGTATTTAGGCAATTAGATTTTTCCCCCATTGTTACCTCATACCCATTGTTACCTCCCTCCGCCTATAGCTCAGTTCTGCAAAGCTCTTCTGGTGGGTTTCTCCACCCCCGGCCAATACATGTTTTACATGTCTAAAAATGACTGGAAAGTAATTTTTTCATAATAGGTGCCCTTTATGCTTTGTCATATGTCTGTAGTAATTAACCCCATAAATAAACTTCATTATTATGTTTACCGCATAAAATACTCAAACAGTAATTATGCTTAAAATGTCATCTAATTCAAGAAAATAACCTTTCAGTTCAAAAGAAAAACTGACATTTTCTCCAATAACACTACACATCAAGTACCGAAGTAATATCTGAGTAATACAGTAGCTGTGAGTGATCTCGGAAAGACACAGCAGATCAAATAGGATTAGAATTGAGTTGAGCGGTCCGAGTTAACTTTTCCAATATACAGTAAATCATAAATGATTTAGTCTGAGCTAAGAGACCAGATGTGAGTTGTAAGTGGAGCTTATTACCATTTATTGGTTAGTAACAGTTTTATGTGGACATTAACAACATTCCCATGATTCTTAGCAGGGAAGTACAGTAAGTCCAAGCTCCAAGCCTATACACAAAGTCTTACAGTGAGCAAGAAAATGGCTTCAACACACTCCTTTTCAAACACACACACACACACACACACACACACACACACACACACACACACACACASACACACACACACAATAGATCATTAGAATTACAGCAAACTATAGCATCGTTGGTTCATTCTTGAGTGATTACATATTTTGACCACCAAACGGAGATATGTGGTTGATTAGATTCTTATGGCATGCATTTGTGCTAAATGTAGGAAAGAATCACAAATCTGGGCAGTATGAGTTTAGCATTACAAACAACAGTAAAAAGCTACCAACGGTAGCTCAGCGGGTTAAAGCTTTGGGTTACATATGAGAAGGTCAGCAGTTCAAGCTTTTTCTCCATCAGGCTAACATTGTGGGCCCTTGAGCAAGGCCCTTAACCCTGTCTGCGCCAGGGCTGTATCATGGCTGACCCTGCTCTCTGACCCCAACCCCCAAAAATGGGTATATGAAGAAAAAATTTACTATGCATTAAGGTATATGTGACATAATGGCAAAAAGTGTTTTGAAACACAGAAGAGAAATAATAAAAACAAAATCGTTACGTCTAGTGTAATGTCTTTGGAACATGGTTATTGTGTCAAACATTTCTTGGAATAACAGACCCTAGCTTTTTCAGAATACACAACCCACAAGACGATCTGAATATAGAACACCTTTTTAAAACAACCTTGAAACCTTCAAGCCTGATCTAGACTTTTTGGGGTAACACTTTCTATAAAACATGCTTATGATACACTATCTGGCAAGACGTTTGTTGACACCTGACCGTCACCCATATATATGTCCATTTCCACGCTTAGTCCTAGAGAAGGCTTTCCATTAGATTTTGGAACATGGCTTTGGGGATTTCTTCATTGGGTTTCAGTACATTATTGAGTTCAGGCAGGGATGGAGGGTAAGAGGGCTGAGATGAGACTCTGGCCAGCAATGTCTCTACAGACCTTGGTGCACATGCGCTTTGCCATGCTGGAACAGGTTTGAGCCTCTTAGTTCCAGTGAAGAGAATTTGTCATTATATACAGAACACATATGGACACATATAGTGAATACTGTAGGTGTCCAAACATTTAAGCACTCCACTGCTTAAAGAAACATTACTGTAAATGAATAAAAGCGCATGTGTTTCCTTAAAAAAATTATAAATGAATATTTAACTGTTACCATACAGTATAAATATGGTTATGCAAAATTATGAATTTCTCTTATTATAACCGATGACTTATAATATAAACGATAAGTACAGATTTTGTATTTTTATACACAGTGTTTTATTCCTGTGTGGAAGTCTGTTCAAGAACATTTCTGTAATACACCAGCACTGTCATAATAAGTTATTCACTTTAATGTATCAAATATCAAAACCTAAAATAATCTTTTTGCCCAGGTGGCAAAAATGTCCAATCTGATCAAAGTAACCTTTGATCAGATTAAAGCTATCACTAACATATTCACCTTGTTGTCTGAAAATCAAATTACTCAAACCATATTGTGAAGATGTTTCCATATAAATATGTAAAACAACGAAGCAATAGCATACAGTATGATGACTTTTTTTCTTTGATGTAGTATGTGAATTGTAGTTCACAAGAAAACCTGCATTTGGATGTGAAATATGCATTGTATTGTGTTTAACATTAAGACAGAATGTGTGTGTGTGTATATATTAAATTCAGCTAAATTACATACATTGACATAATAAAGTTTTGTCTAATAAAGAGTCTAATCTTTATACTGTAATAACTGCATGGAAAATGACTATATAACAATATAAGTGCTGTACAGAAAGTATTGCAATAGTGGACATAGCTTTTTTCATAACTGAAATAGATTGTTTAATTTGCACATGTTGTTAGAGTACCTCTTCCTCTATACAGAGGAACTACTCAACATAGTCTCCAGCAAAAGCAATGTATTTCCGCCATTGTTGAACCCATTTCTTAAGTCCTCTTTAAAAATCCCCTGTGGCCCAGATAATTGTCTCTCACTATGTGGTTTGTCTTCAATGCTGGTTTCCCCTTATTATAAGTTCTTCATCTGTCTGTGCACATTGCTCTTGTCAATCATCTCCATAATCATTTTGTAGTATAGTGAGAGACCATCAACTATTTACTGTACAATAGACCATTATGATTGCTGATGCTTATGATGAATGTACTATGCTGTCACAATTAATAATTAATCCATTATGTGCGGCTAAGATCACCCTTAGCTCGTTAGCCACCATATTATGTACAAGACAAAATTGCATTTTCAAGACATCTGATATATTCCTTGGTGCAAACTGAATGGTGGCTTTTTTTGCACCAAGGACATGCTTATATTGCTTTCCTAGGTGCTCTAGAGAGTTGTTCCTAATACTTATGGAATTGTCAATATGCTTACTCCAATGATGATTTAGTTGCATGACTGAATATGTACCGCTCAAAGTAACAGACCTCTGAAATGTGATTTAAGGTCAGAGTGTTGTGGAAATTGAAGCAAAAAAGCTTATCTCAAAGCTAGCAGACACTTCATACATCAAAAGTGATGTGTGATTGTAGGTGAGGGTTAAGGGTCTTGCTTAAGGGCCTAGCACTGGTTCTCTGACAGCCCCAGGTCGAAGCAGATAGAATTACTAAGCCACCACTGGGGTTTTATAAAGGCAGGAGGTTTTAACCGGTACGTCTCTTATTACTCCATCCTGACCAGTAATGTCTTCGTCATTTTTAAAACATGCATAATTGGTTTAGCTCCCCAGAATGATTATCAGTTTTTTAAATATTCCCCTAATTTGGTCATCCCACGCACCAGCTTGGTCTCTTCTATCGCACCACACTTTCCAACTGGCCGAGAATGAAGGCTAGCACATGCTTTCTCTGAGCCATGTGAAGCCAACTGCCACAGCTTCTCAAACTGCTGCTCATGCTGCACCACAAGCCAGCATAGCACACCTGGAGGAAAGTACTACTGACCTACTTCTGCATATCTGAGCTCGCAGACATGCACACAAAAGGTTAGTATTACTGTGATTGACATCTGTAAAAGTAATGCCAGTCCTTCTCCCCAGAGATCATAACCAATTCTGCTCTGTAGGACTCCCAGCCATAGCTGTTTTATTTCTGTGATTTACACTCTTGACCTCCTGACAGTGTATGAGCAAATATATTCTTTTAAAAGAATCTTGTATCAAATGACTCTGCAATCTACCATTCCTTTGTAGCATGTCCTTCAGACTTGAGGTCTTTGACTGTGTCGACGTTTGTTCCCATGCGATGTGCTAATGGAAGACAGGCAGCCGGGTCGCAAACTTAAGCAGTTTCAAAAAAAGCTGAGCCCACCTGAATGGAGCTCATATGACTCCACGCTTTTCAAAAATGCTCAAGCCTGGCTTGGCCAACACGGCTGCTGCTAAATTTAGCTTGTTCATGATAGTGGCTCTGCCCTTTCTAGCAAAACCTCTATGGAAGTGTCGGACAGTAAATATGTCTGGATTGCTTGCTGCAGGTACTGTATGCAGACTAGACCAAGTTTAACTTTACAGCCCACACACCTTTCTCCACCCGTTTCTTTGCAACCAGCAAGCCACTAGATTGCTAGTTAGAGTAACAACGTCTCATTCTGTGGCCAGACTGTTCCAAAGTTTTTGCCTTCGGTTTGTCTAGCTTGTGTTAAGTTGTGGAACAGACCTGTTCGCTAAAGCCTGTGAGACTGATCGACGGTATGAAGTGGTGTCGATAACGCGCAATAGCCTGAGTAACCTGAGATGTGATTATCATAGGTTGAAAAGTGCACAACATTCAGTTAGTCATCCAATTTGGTGTGGTATACACAGTGCTAAGTAGTGCTGTGCTGTGATGTAATGCTCACTGGCGATATGAACAAGCTTAAAAATACACAAATCCAAAGCATGCCCTATAAATCCTGCAAAATGTAATCGCTGCCAAATTGAATCCTGCTAAAATATAGCCTCAGAGCTGGTTGGCTTCAGAAGCACAACCGCTTTTGGATTGCTTGGTAAACTTCAAGAAGCCCACAGTCCTCGGTGTTCTCGAAAGCATGGGAAAAGACGAAGGCATTAACTATAATATATGCTTGGGATAAAATAGAGAAACAGGTCTCAATCCTTTAGCGTCTTCCTGGAAAAATCTAATCAAATCTAAGTCAAATAAAAAAATGGTCAGACACAACATAGTTTGCCTTGTTGTGTGTGTGTGTACACACAGATGTTGTAGGGTTTGAATCTTTTTTTCCAGTTCCTCTCTATACTACGTATGTAGTAAAACTCTTTTGGCTACTAAGCCGTGCCAACCTTACTGGCTGTTGTTGAGAAACCTAATATCAGCCCCTCATGCATTCTACGAGCACATGGAAAGTTCTTAATTATTTATCACCGTTCAACACTGCAGACAGATGAGTGAGATATGAAAAAAGGCAGCATGCTATGTGGTCAGCTGTAAACGCTCGTAATTTCATACTTCCATGCTAATGTCAGTAATTAAGCATAAAGATTATGCTAGCAGAATGCAGGAAAGTAGAGCTAATTAGCTAACATTGTATGTTTTCCTTGATATTAGTGAGATTTAACGTAGCTCATTCTTGTTGCCATGCGTTATTAAAAGAAGCGTGGCAGATTTTTTTTTTTCTTCTTCTCTTTTTTTCCAGCAAGTTGGCGTCCAAACAGGCAATGCAATAAACTCTGGCAACTTCGATCCCATGCTCTTGTGGCTGACCATACACAAAAATGAATTTCAAACTGAGTGGATAATGGCATGGGTATGACTTTTGAAACGTCTGCAGCTTCCTCTGTCCGTGTGTACTAGATTAGATGACCTTAAAAAAGTTCTTAGATGTGAGGCACGATTGATGAACTGCAGTCGCTAGTATATGATTTCCAGCATCGATGCAATGACTGGCAATTTTTCTTTGTTTCCACAAGATGAACATGGCATTGCATGTGGTAATTCCTTCCATCTGTACACATTCCTGTTTAAACCATATCATTTTCCTGGGTACTCTCAAGCACACCGCTGCAACAGTCTGAATCAGTTAAATGACTAGGGTTTTTCCCCTGGACCACTTTTGTCCATGCTGAGAGTTTTAAGAGATGACTGTTCACGGCAATTGTTGTTCTACTTAAGTGAGACAAAATGGCTCAAAACCTTTTACGGTCAAGAGCTTCCTTTTCCCCTTTTCTTGGCTCTCGAGCTGTTTGGCAGACCCCTTCTAACTTCAATTATTCACACTTCCTCTGTCTCGCCATACTTAACCTTTAGCATAGCAGTCAACATCCTAAAGTCATTAGATTGCTTGCACTTTAATCTTCAACAAAGATTAAACATTGATCTTTCTATATTATTATTATCCTATTAGCCCGAACAACCAGCGCTTTTGTACATGATGTCCTCTCTGTCCATGTCTACATTAGTAACACCTCTGTTTGAGACACGTACACCTCGGAATCGTAAAGATGCTAGCGACGCGGCCAAAATAGTTCTCCATCTGTTGCTCGCCACTCCAGTGTGAACAGACCTGTGGCTGCCACCAAAATTAGCCACACGCAGCGACACTAAGCTACGACTCCTGTCTTTCGCTGTATAATCACGTTCTCTGCGTGTTTAGAGCTAGATGATTGACTTGCACCAAAATCTGTATGAAAGCAACAGTGTTATCTAAGCCCACCACTTCCAATGGCGCTAAAAAACTCCAGAAAGCAACCACAACTCTAACTCTACAACAGATGTGAAGGTTTGTCAGCACAATAAAGGAAAACACAAGAGAGTTACGAAGCTATTCAACTTACCGCCAGGGCCTGGAGCCTCTCCTTATGAAGTTCAGCCTCAGCCATCCTGGAAAGACAAGGGGAGAGGTCTCAGTAACCGTAAGGTACACTCTTCCAGTGTGTGTGTGTGTGTGTGAGAGAGAGAGAGAAATAGAGAAAGAAAGAGAAAAAGAAGCAGTGTGTGTGTTTGGAAGTCAGTGAAATAATGATGGAGATGGAGACACACACACACACAGCTTTGGTCGTTTGCTCAAATCCAGTGAGACTATGTGCTGAGAGCAAGTTCTTCTCATTCACTGGCCATGTGTCTGCCAGATTGCTTTGCTCACTATCCCTCTCTCCCTCTCTCTGGATCTATCTCCTCCCACCTCCCTCCCTTGCAGTTATGGGCCATGTATGTGCAGCAGGAGAGAGCTGCTAGGAGGAGGGAAGGCGCGAGGGATGGATAGTTGGTTTTCCCTCCTTCTGACGTTTCAGACAGAGCTGCTAGGAGACACGCAGGGCTGTCACTGAGGAGGAGTGAAAGGACAACGGCATGTCGCACCTCGTCTAACTGCTACTGCACACTGTGTAGGAGAGAGAGAGAGAAAGCGAGGAAGCTGCTGGGAGGCAGATGAGAGGTGTGCCTTACACACTATGGATAGAAGAGCATGTTTCACTGTTCTTATATTTCAGTCAAATGGGAATCTTGAATTGATTTAGAATCTCCAAAACATGTTAAACTTGAGAAAAAAAACGCAGCTATGTCAGCGGGAAATGGAAGCTAGCAATTTATCTAGGTAATAAAAATATTTCACTGCACATCATACCATGTATAATTGCATGTGTGACCAATAAAATCTGGATTTACTGTAAATCTGAACAGTAGGGACAAAATAATGACAGAAAAAAATTAAACAAAGCGAAACCATTGAAATATTAACATTTTCCTCAGATGTGATGATTAGAAATGACAAATAAAATACTCTTCATTTCTCAGCTAAACCAATTGTCATTCAAAATACAAATAACATTTTAAAGACATCAAATTAAAACCTACAAAAGATTTGAACCTCTTAAGTGCATAATGGTTAACTGTACATGTGTGATCCTATGAAAACAGTGAATATGACATTTTTTGATGTAACATTAGAAATTAAATCACTGCTTACTTGAAATCCTTTTTAAACAATTACCATGTCAGTTTAAATTTTTTTTTTTTTTTTACAAACTGGGACTTTTCATTGTGCAGAATAACAGAACAGCTATGAGATAAAAAACTTCTCTATATAATTCTCTGCTACACTAATGCACTTATCCCAGTTTTTCATAGAAAGTTTTCTCAGCCTGCCAGAGCCATGTTTGGTCTGTCTGTTTTGTGTTTGAAACATGTACAGTATAAAAGGCTTGAATCAAGGTCAGGCTTATACAGGGGATGTGGTAGTAACTCCCAGCTGAGTTCCTGTAATGTGCAAGTGGTGTTGGTGAATGATTGTGTGTACAGTTCCCACAGGGAGACACGTTTCTTCCGCAAGTTGTGACAAGTCGTCTGTCGATTTTCAAGGATAAGGCGTTCTACTCGCTGAATGATCCTAGGAAGGACTGCAGTGGACTCCGAGACGTTCACGGACATACAGATCTCTTCAAAAATGTTTTTGTCCTTCATATGATTTACTGCAGTGAAGAGTCTCATAACCGCACTGCGCTTGAAGTTTTCTGTAAACGTCAATTATTTTTTTAAGCCTTCATTCACAAGAAAGTCCCAGATTGACTTGAACACTCCTCGTAAATAGAATATGGTTCTTAAGTTCACTTCAGCATCAGGTCCTCAATGCTCCTTGTGCAATAAAATAAATAAATTAATGAATTAGTAAATGCTTGAATAGTATTGCAAATATATGAATTTTTTTTTTTTCAAATTTTCATCATCAAGGGTTTTTTTTTTCATACTGCCTAGTCTAATTAGCATTTTAAGAAGATACCACTCAGTTGCCTTTAATTCAGACAGTTTATACTGTATTTAAACAGGAATAAAGTGTTTGTTATAAACTGGGTGAATAAACTAGTAATTCATGTGATACTGTATTAACAGGCATGGGGCAGTCATCATCTTTGGCGGGAAAACAGCAGGAATGCAGCCAAAACCTCTGTCAGTTTTAGCCACTGACTTTTTATAGCTTCCCAGTGTTCACTGAATTCCATTTTCACTACTGTTGCTGTGAAGCCGAGGGCGGCAGGACGGGGGACCAACTGGCTCTTTTCCCTCCATCCATGCTTTCAGTTGGAGGAATACGAAAAGTCCTTATATGGAAAAGGCTGAGCTATGCATGTGTGTGTGTGTGTGTGTGTGTGTGTGTGTGTGTGTGTGTTTGCGCGAATGAGTGTGTGTCAGAATCTTGTGGGAATAGTGCACTGGATGTTCCAGCATAAATGTACTGCACTACAGCAGTTTTTTTTTTAAAAACTGTAGCTGGAATTTTTTTTTTAAAAAAAAGGGGGCTTGGCTCTTTCCTCGTGCATTATTCACACAGGTCCGGTTTTATCAGTCATGCCGCCCATTTTATAAAAGAGCAGAGAAGTGGCCTCTGTAGCATCCTCCAGTCACAAATATTAGCTTACTAATGGCCGCTTGTGCATTCTGACAACAAAGCACTTGACGTTATTAACCAGATAAAACCACTTCAAATAAGTGAGGTGGTGGTTTGTTAATCAAAAGTTTTACTGTACAGCATGACCTTAAACCTTTGTGAATTTTTGTACATTTCTAAAAGTGCCACTTTGTTGTGATTTTAACTAAATTGTAATCATCAACCACTTAAGCATATATTGTATATTGTGACCTGGGAAAACATCTCAGAATAGCCAAATCAGATGAAATATCAAACCTCAAAACTAAGAGTGATTTCCTAATACAGTTAATGGCAGACTGTGAACAGGTGGCTGGATAGCTGCATTTCATAGTAAAACAGACATACGCTTAATCCTTTAAGTTCCCAATTGGATACCAGCTGTCATAATGTCTGCTATGCTCCTTTTATAGCCTGAAATCTTTAAATAAGAATATTTAAATTTTTTTAAATCAAATAAATGATTTAATGCATATATTTAAATTTCAGGAAAGCCTATATACTTCAGCACCACTAAATAAAGTAAGAAATGTCAAGATTGCATGGGTTTTCCCACTTATAAATATGACGCTGCATATTGCACTTGAGGCATGCACTTGTTATACATACTGTGTTCATTCCTATATAGTGATTGATATTTGACATTGATTTATTCTCTGTAAGAAAATGTACAGAAATCGCAAAAGCGTCCCATAAATTCGAAACCCTAATGTGATCTAATGGAGTAAAGTTAATAGGATATACTGTAAGGAGCATCTAAAGCTCACAGAGCCACAAGGTAATTCTTAATGTAGCATTAATAATTGAGTGACAGAAGCCATTTGGCTGATCATCCAAGAGCGAGAGGGGGCGCTAATAACACTGGGCAATTATTATCCTGGGACATGTCTTCCAGCCAAAGGTTAGCACCAGTAAACAAGCATTAGACCTGATGGGAGAGTGCCAAAGAGTACTTGGCTGTGTGGGATGACAAGGAGATAGATTTACTCTCCACAGCGGACTCTGTCACCAGTTCTACATGATAGAAACTATCCAATGCCATAATAGTTGTAATAGAATTCCATTGCTTGCTCAAAGAGTTTTAAAAAATCAGGTCTGTCTGGACGGTGGATCATAAATTGCATTGGTGAGGACAGGAAATTCCTGGTCATTCACGTAACAACTGGAAACAGGCTGAAAGCCACAAAACATACAGCTCCTGCACACTCCAGTTCCACATTTAAGAGGCTTTTTCAGTCTGCCGACTGCAGAATGGTAGGTTAAATCATTCAGCAGGCCCCTGTGTAATATATTTTGTTGGCTTTGAGAGCCAAGTCTGTCCCGAAACTCCCAGTACAGTAGACTGACTTGTCAGCACTACATCCTAACACACTATGTGATAGTAACCTAAAAGCATTAGCTGGAAAAAGAAAGCAGGATTTGATACTTATATGTTTACCTGATAGACTTATAATGCATTAACTTGTCTATTTGTGGAAAATACCGGAGGTTTTATTTTTACACTATATCTAATTAGTACCGCACATATTTACCAGTGAGGTCTGGGCCAGGAAAAGCCCTTAATTCTCACTCAGCTCGTGTGATCGAAGCGCTCTTATTGGCTGCTTTATCTTCCTGTTTGCAGTCCCCGACCACACCGTCATCAACACACAAAAGCAACTTTGTTCCTCTGGCACAGTGACTTCATACCACGAGCCAGCAAGGCAGACTAATGCCTTCCAGATGTGCAGAATCTGGGAATTGGAGACCAAATAAACATACACAGAATAGCCCTTAAAGTCATCCAAAGCAAAACACACTACTAGTGAGCCAGTGCCAATGTTTTCAAGGTCTGTTTCAAACGGTGGCAACTTCATGGTCACATCGTCACTGTGTCCATTTTAATGCCTGATATAGATTTCTTTAATGTTCCCCAGGCACATGATGATTACAGTAGGTGGCTTTACTGAGATGTAACTAAACTAGCATTGTCATAAATATGTCACAAAGTTCTAAAATAAGCGCTCATTTGTTGTCTTTGGCTGTTTAATGTTGTCAGGTTGATAGTCACCCCTGTGGAAAACTGATCATAGACTGGATAAAATAAGTAATGTTAATGTGATGTGAAGGAATGTAGTGTATTAATACATTTTGAGAGATTTCACTGCATCCCATATTTAATTAAATGATTTGTTAAGGAAATTGTTGCTATTTTGATGATGAATAATTTGTATAGATCATAATATCAATAAAAAATACATAATTACTTTTTATGTACATCCTTAGATACATACTTTCTACATTCAACCTGATTTACGTTTCACATACAGGGGGAAAAACTGGGACTTGTGAATGAAGACGTAAAAAACGATTAACATTTACAGAAGACCTCAAGCACAGTACAGTGATGAGACTCTTAGCCGCAATAAAACCTCTGAATGGTGCAAAGATTTTAAAGGAGTCCATATTGTCTGTGAATGACGATCCCGGTCCGAGGTGTCTCAGAGCTCACTGCAGTCACTCCTGAACTCTACTGAACATACAGTACTGCGAGTGGAATGCCTGATCCTTGAACATCGATGGAAAACTTGTCTCCAACTGGCAAAAGAGACCCATCTGTCTGTGGAAACTGTACACACAATCATTCACCACTTTACAGAAATTCACCACATTACAGAAAATTGGCCGGAAGTTATAGCCACATTCTGACCTCGGTCTAAGACATTTACACATGTTTGTATGTTTGTAGCCACTCGTATTGACTTATACACTTAATTCTTATGTTCCCATGTACATTACTTATGCAGGCAGTACCTACTTCTTTAATTCTTACATAGGTATATCTTTACTTCATTCTTTCGTTTTTACTTTCTTACTGTATGTAATTCTCATTTATGATTAATTAGAAGCCGTAAAATCTTTCCCCTAAAGAAAACTTCCACAAAGTTAAAATCTTGTTCTCATGCACTTATAGGGCTTAACACATTAAAAAGCACCTTAATTTTTATTTTATTTTTTTTTTTTTTACCACATTTTACTCTCAATATGATATATGTAAAAATGTGATCACAAACAATGTACATGATATCAGGCCAATCAACATGGAGATTGCAAAGAAGCAGACAATCAAATAAATTTCATTGCTTGTCTGAATTAAAACACACATTTCTCATTTATTATGTCCCATGTAAATTATTGCTTTACTGTATAGTACGATAATTTCAATACTCATTAATTTATTTATTCCACTACTATATTGCTTATCCTGTGTACAGGGTCACTCGAACCTGGATTCTATCCAGGAGACTTTGGGAATGAGGCAGGGTAAACCTGAATAAATTTGCAAAACTGTAATCAGTTATATCAAATTTTTTTAGTAATGATGCTTCCAATTTTAAGTAAACAGTCCTATCAGTTTTTGAACTTGTTGTACTCATTCATATTAATTGTTCTTTACTTGCATTATTGAGTAGCGTAACTCATACTATTTAATAGCAATTATCATAGGTGTTGCAAATCAAATACATTGTTGTTGGTCTTTTGGCTGCTCCCGGCAATGGGTCGTCACAGCCACTCTGGGGTCCACACACAAGCTTGGCAGGCAGAGGTTTTACACCAGATGTCCTTCCTGACGCAACTCTCCCATTTTATCTGGGCTTGGAACAGACACTTCAACCAGTTGTTGGGAATCAAACCCGGGCCTTTCGCATGGCAGGCAAAGCACCTTCCACTGAGCCACTAGTGCCCAATTGCCCTGACGACATCAGGGAAAGATTTTAAGTTGGTGGAACTTTAAGGTGACAGTTACTGTTACTTAAGTACTTACAGTTACTTAAAATGTCAAATTTGATCAGCAAATTTGAAAAGTGTCATTTCTACAAACTCATAAATACCCAAAAGTCATAAACACTCATCAAGGTCTATTAATTTGAACTAATTGTAATTATTGATGTTATTAATTCTCAATATGTTTAATTACATTGAGCATTAGGGTTTACAGTGTGGTTAGGATGCTAAACGATCTCAGAACACGCACACAATATGATCAATTTGGGAACACAATTTGGCAATGCCGATTAGCCTAATCTTCATGTCTTTGGACTGTGGGAAGGAACCCACTAAGAACGGGGAGGGCATGTAAACTCCACACACACTGACCCCAGGTGGGAATCGAACCCTCGACCCTGGAGGTGTGAGGCCACAGTGCCGACATTTTCGTACTTATTTAAAGAATTTTATTGTAAGCACGATGCACATAAGGTAGGTTTGTACAATATTCATTGTATTAATTCATTTAATTCTTACACAAATAAATAAAAACAATATAAATAAATAAATATACTATTTTTGGTACACTAATTTATTACTTGGACAAGTGCTTATATTTATTAGCGCTCCCCTGGGATATTAACTGGGAATACACAGAATATTGTTCATCCCAATTGCTACAAAAAGACACTTCAAGTTATTTCTAAAATGTATATTAAAAAGTAAATTTACGTAATTTACATAATAATATTACCTTATTAGATTACATTATGGCTACCCTTCTTGCAATCTTTCATCTACTTCTATGAAAAGATTTTCTCTAAATAAGGATTCTTAATGGTAGAGTTAACATAGAGAGAACATTCGGGGCATGACCCAGGAAATATGACGCACAGTAACTCTGGTCTTTCTCCCATGGCGTCTAACCCTGTACTTGTGCTCCCTGTGTTTATGGTTGGATTTGCCCTGGACCTTGTCAGTGCTTTTGGCACAGTTACATGTCTCTGTACTCAAAGTAAACACAAATTGGCTGCCACTTGGAAATGTTCTTAAGGGATTAACCCTTAAGGAAGGAGCCTGGTCACTGAGCATTAGAGCTGGCAGTTACGCAGGATAGCCAAATAATGTCTAATTCTGGAATGCAGCCTATGCAATTTATTTTACTTACTAAGTGATATCATTTAGTTTAAATTACCTAAGAAATAAAAGGTAAGCGCCAGAACGCTTTACAACACTTTAATTACTGGGCAATCACTGCTCCAAGACTTTCTATTGATTAGAGCTCATTTGCAGTATATTAGTTTATATCTAGTTTAAATAATACCCTTAAATGAAACAGAGCTTTTCCAAAGTCTACTACTTTTTTTTTTTTTTTTGTCTTGGCTGTCACTAATCTCATGACTCATGCTAATTTAAGGCTGGAATGTGACAGCTGCGGTGCCCTAACCACTAACTTTAAACTACATTTACATTCTTGTAAATTGTAGCACCAGGAGGTAACAATAGTAACACTACAAATTCAGCAGTCCTGCTATTTATGCAATTCACTTCATTTCAGTTTCATATTAAATCACACTATATGTATTAAATCCTAAAAATACAATGAAGTAGAACACCATAGTAATATATAATATAGTAATATAGTAATATAATAATAACATAGTAATAGTTCATGCTACAACATTTTATGCTCACCACGGATGCTAAAATAATTTAAATTCAAGCATTGGTGTAACCGATTTTTCACTTAAACTGAGGCAAGGCAAACTACAGAAGTACGCCAGCTGTTTTCTATTTCATGGGAAGTCGTAAATTACAATGACGTCCTTGGAGCTCTGAGTGGTCTAGTAGGATACCTTCTGGCCCTCGTAATCTCCGACTGGGTTTCTTTTAACACCTGTTGGACAGCAGCTGCTGTTGGAGTGACTGACTGAACTTACACAGCTCTAGCTTGGCTTAATTATGGATTTAACAGGATGTCTTAGATAAGTTTGATGTCCAAACATTCCAGTGAATTGAACTTACCATTTTAACTGCTTAATGACAGACTTGCTGTTAAACAATTTATAGTAACATTTAATGTCGTAGAATGTCAAATTAGCTCTTAATAATAATAATAATAATAATAATGAAAGCCATGATATGGGGTCAGTGGCAAGATTGTTGAACTGGGGTTTGAACCACCGACCTTCTGATCAGAAACACAGAGCCTTACCCCAGCACTGCTAAATTAGTGCACACCTGTAATATTTATTACAGACAGAGCTGCTTTTGTAGAAAATTATCAAAACCTGCTACCCAATGAGGTTTGAGATGTGAGCAGTTCTGTTGTATAATAGTATCTATTTTGACTGCTATAATTTTTTTATTTTTATTTTATAATGACACTAATAAGAAACGTTGTGCTAAATCAACCTTTAAGATTTCCCTTTGGTTTGTTAAAGATGTTGGTTAGGAAAGATAGGAAAGAGAAGCATAATAGAATGGATAGATGGAATGTTCTGGAATCACCTAGAGTGGTATGTACATTTCAGTAATGCTATGCAAATTGATCTCTCTCTTACCACTCTCTGCTACACAATAAGGTATCTATACTGTGCTGCACGCCTGGTAGTATTCACTTTACCTTAAAATGTTACTATGAAATGAATCCCTTTGATTAGATAAACATGGGTCAACCAGCTGAATGGAGACAACGCCCCATTATAACCTCCTTAGTGCAAGGTAAAGGAGTGTCCTCCTTTACAGTCTTAGCTTTCTGTCTCCCTCAATATACTGTAAATACGGCATGTGTCTCGGACAACCTCAGTGTCATATTCATGATTCATACATGCACACACACCCACAGACACAGAGAAGCACGCATCCAAATCCAGGAAGCCATGACGACAGACAGCAGCCACCACATCACATCACCATCCTCCCGTTGCCCCGGCTGCTGTTGCTATGGCAACCCGGCCATCATGTCCAACCCTCTAGAGGAAGGAAACGGGAAAATGGAAATACTCACTCAGAAGCCGGGGCTTTCCTCCTCATGGGTGTGCCCATTATGGCTGCCTCGTCTCTCTCTTCCAAGCTCTGGCAATGTCTCGTGTTGTCCTATCTTTTACTCTGGTTTCTTCGGCTCCTTCACCTTTTGGAAGAACAAGAGACAGTGTGTCCTTCCTGCAGAATCAGTCAGGGTCTGGGTGGCAGCGAGCGGTGAGCATCTCCTCCGACTCGCCAGCAGCAAGAGAGAGAGAAAGTAGAGTAAAGGAGGGAGGGGTCTACATTTATTAATATAGACAGTTTGCTAACATTTACCATCTTATGCACTGTAGAATGGAGTCAATGCTGCGGAAGCGTCTTACAGTATGGGCATGGACGCAGTAACTAAGTATAATACAAGCATTCCCGCATATACAAATGCAGGATTTTTTAAAAATCTTCATAAAAAGAACATTAGCTCTAAGGTACTACATTAGCCTTGCATTATTTATAAAAGTGAATTCATAGCTCTGATTGAAATACAGTATGTTGCTGCCTAAAACTTTAATCCTTAATATAAACTTTTGGTGTCAGTGTCAGGACTCATTCCTAAGTCAAGTTGTTTAAGAAGATTTTGAGCATACAAATACACCAAGTACTGTATGACTAAAGCATCAAGTACTTTATTTTTTAAATGTTATGTTTTGCATTAATTAATTAATTATTCTGTTACAATTCCTTATGAACTATTAAGTGTCACTACATAAATGGCTTTCACTATAAATATTGCATAGTGTTGTATATTCATGGGTAATATATGGCATAGTGGCATAGTAGCATGGTAAAAGCACCCTGCAGGATTTCTTGTGCACAATTTCATGATTTATTCACATGCATGACACCGGATTGTGAGCACAAAGTTCCAGCTGTCTCCTGTCACTTTAACAGTCCAACAACGGCATTTCATTCAGCTTCATGAACTCAAAATTAATGCAGGAGCAACACGTGACATAATCAGTATGAGGAGCCAGAATAAGCAGGAAAGGTATTTATTAAAGAAATATATCAAAAACCCTTTAGGGAAACCATGAAGGTTCTATATCCGAGTTTTTCCTATCGGAGAAGTAGAACCCATAACACTCCAAAATAAAAAAACAAGAACAAAAAAGATTAACCCTTTTCCCGCATAGGAGAATAGGGAAATCTTTTATATTTTTCCCTTAAACCTATGCCCTAAAAAGACAAATGCATATGCAATGCACATATAACATCTAGCAATGGCTGCATTGCACTTAAAGTTCATTGAGCAATATGGCAATATTTGACCAACTTTACAGGAAAGGAAAAATACATTTTAACCATACAATTTGAAAACATCTCAGTAACCCCTTAAGTTTTCACAACTTGTCTAAAACTTACAAATTTTATATATACACAGTACAGACACCCCTTCTCGCGTCTCTTCTGCTTGTTGTCTGTCCTTAGCAGTGGTTTCCTAGCAGATATTCTAGCATGAAGGCCTGATTCACACAGTCTCCTCTTAACAGTTGTTCTAGAGATGTGTCTGCTGCTAGAACTCTGTGTGGCATTGACCTGCTCTCTGATCTGAGCTCCTGGTAACCTGCGATTTCTGAGGCTGGTGACTCGGATGAACTTCTCCTCCGCAGCAGAGGTGACTCTTGGTCTTCCTTTCCTGGGGCGGTCCGCATGTCAGCCAGTTTCTTTGTAGCGCTTGATGGTTTTTGTGACTGCACTTGGGGACACTTTCAAAGTTTTCCAAATTTTTCGGACTAACTGACCATTATTTCTTAAAGTAATGATGGCCACTCGTTTTTCTTTACTTAGCTGCCTTTTTCTTGCCATAAAACAAATTCAACCTATTTGAATGAGAAGGTGTGTCCAAACTTTTGGTCTGTACTGTATGTACAGTATATATACAGTATAAATATTTTTTCTGTATTTAAAAAAAATCATTCTCCAATTTTACAAATCAAATAAGCAGATTAGATAAAATTGAACAATTTACAAAATTGTGCACCAGATGTAGTACATGAACGAAAGAATTAGGAAAAATAAGTGATGATGTAACAGGTCCAGAGCTCCATGCAAATTTCTCCCCTGACGCATTTTATTCCTCAGTACAGGTGCAGCTACTGTATAGAGACACACAGCTACATTCCTATTTTGCTAACTGTCTGTAGCATACTCTAGGCTATTCACACAAATTATGTGAAAAAAGTAAATATTTGTTTGACTTCTCTCAAAGGACAAACTCAAGGTCACATGTAGCATAAGGTCTAAGGCAATGCATGCCCATGTGTCAGACTCTCTTATGTTTTGAGATTGCGATAGCCATTTCAGAAAAAGTTATCATGCTTTCTGGAATGCAAGAGTCGGAGTGCTTGTTGTTCCTTTATCTCATGTTAAGTGTTGTAGGAGTCAAACATAATCACTTCCTAGTTAAAAAAAAAAAGGTAAAGTGTAATATTTCAGTGACGTATCAGAATGCCAAAACAATAAAAGGGTGATTAAAACATTAGGTATAATAAATAAATAAATGAAATGAATTCAGTTTCAATTATATATTAGCCAATGTAAAAGCTGGCAGTTGTGGTTGGTTAGGGAGAAGGACTTAAAATACCAAAAAAATTATTAAACTGATTCCATAAATCAATGTAATCAAGTGAATTTATTTATAGGATATGTGTGTAGAGAATTCTAAACTTCCCAGAATGCTTAACACAATCATCATGGTCTAATTCTGCTGAAATCTTCACTTAACAGTATATTAAACAGTGTTAAAAAAAGTTACACTTAATTTATAAATTAAATTAATACAATAGTTTTAAAAATTATCAACAAATAACTACAATAGTTATATTTATAATCATTTTAAAGGACAATTTCATATTATTTATGTAACGGAAAAACTTAACAGGATATGCTGTAATTGGAAAACAATCAATGATGAGGAAGAATGATTTGTTGAGCCAAATTACTGTCAATGTGATCATTTTCTAATAATAGCACATCCTGAAGTCATCAATTCTTGACAATTCTTTATTGTGTAAAGCTGCTTTTTATTGTGTAAAGCTGCTTTGCGACAATGTCAATTGTTAAAAGCGCTATATAAATAAAATTGACTTGACTTGACACCTACAATAAAATGTAAATTTTAGCATATACATTTGTAAACCATTATGCAAGATATGATATGCTTTTACATGCTTTAACACACATACATACTGTAGATAAAGAAATACCATAGAAATGGCATTCCTTTATAGTAGCCTCAGATCCCACAGTCCTCATATGATGCCATCACATTTTCTCTTAGCTACATTGTGTGTTCTGTATATCCTGGTAAGATCCTCATACAGTATAAGGACTGTTGTGTATCATTAGCTTGTCAGACATTTTCTTATTTCAATAGTAACTTTATGATAATTATATGCAGATTCCATATAATTTATACAGTTTATACTTTTACATTTACATTTTATATACTTCTATTTTATACTTTATTTTATTGTAACTGTATAGTGTATATTTGTACATTTTTCTTTTCTAGTGCAATTTGCCTCTTCTTACCTTCTTGTTCTATCTCACCTGTCCATTTTAGGTCACAAATATTATATAAGCATTTTACTGCACATCATAATGCGTATGGTTGTGTACGTGACGGATCAAATTTGAATTTGAATGTTAGAGTTTGGGTCTCCGGAGGTTAATCATGTGGAGTCCAAAATTGTCGAATAGTGACCCCGAGCTTGTGTTATTTAATCTTTTACTAAGAGAATGCTGGCTGATTGATCAGGCACCTGAAAGGGAAGCAGAGAGAGAATGAAGCATGCCAGAGATAACTGAAATGGTGAGCAGGCCAAACAAATCAGGAGCTGAAGTAGCAGCTACTCACGGGTCTGCCGATAAGCTGATGTCCTAGATTGACATGACCGTCTGCATTCCTATAGGTCCTCAAATTTTCCCACAGAACTTGACTCACTGGCATACTCACACATCTAGCAGCATGACAGGGGCAGCAGTTACTGTATAATAGAGACCTGCCTCTAATTGCCTCCACAATAACATGTTTTAATTTTTAAGACCATTTTTAGAATTTTTGTTAGAAACAGTTGTTGTAGAGTCTGTATTTAAAAAAAAAAAAAAAAAAAACCTTGACAAACTGTTAAATATAGTCGTGAGTAACAAGGCTGTGCACAGAGAGCTAACAAATATCAATGTCTCTTACAATGTCAGCATTGTTTCCACCCTGTGGGGAATTCTCCCTCTGACTGTAGTCAGCTTTTTAGTTGTTTAAGTAGTGAATGGGTATTGAGGTTGCTGTCACCTCATTTGAGGCCTGTTCAAGGTCATTTTAGGCCTAGTGTGACTTCTACAGTAGTATAAGGGAAATTCACGTCACTGAGAAACAACAAAATTGCGTTTTTACAGCTTTAAATAAAACATGTAAAACTTTTATAAGTCTCCATTAACAGCTTATGTATATACCAAACACATTTCCAATCAGCCGCACATATCTGGTTCTAGCAGCTGTAGTGTCTGTAGTGAATCATCTCCATCTTGTGGACCATGTGTGAATTTATGGTTGCATCTGAACATTTTTTTCTTTGCGCACATTAATTAAGAAACAATACAATAAGAACGAACCAAACAACAAAATGTTGATAAAAGAAAATCATAAATATGAATATAAATTTAGTTATTTATGTAACTGTGACCTGTTCTGAGAATAATGTAGTTCACTGGATCACCACCAGAGGGTGCTGACAATCGCTTGGATACATTGTACTGTACACAATTTATCATTTATTTTTTAACCAGATATAATTGCATAAAGGCTACATGGGGAGCATGGCTTCTGCTAAGATTTCATTAAAAAAAAAAAATTAAAGCAGCGAAATGATTATTAGTTTATTAATTATTCACCCATATTTATGAAATATGGAATTCAATATTTTGATCTCACTGCTGTGTATATTTAAATAATATTTAATTATTTAAATATACACAACAATGTCGCACTGTTCAGTCTTTAAACTAAACAGTATTCATGGTGAAAGCACAACCTGCCTGAAACAGACACAGAGCTAATACAATAATAACCATTTGAAAAAAAAGAGGAAAAAAATAAAAGGAAAAAGTCACCATTTCAGAAAAATCTAATTATTGGTGCTAAAGCAAAGAAAACAACTAACCAGATATGAAATGAGTGGAACTGGGTTAAGAACCCATCAACACATTATCAAAACCTGAAAGGAAAAGAGTTCACTTAAACCACTTGGTGAAGTTGCATGGCAAAATAAATAAATAAAAATAAATAAATAATCAGTGGTAAAATCCATAGCTATGTTTAATAGTGAAAGTAAGAACATTTCCATATGCACATAATGTGATAAGAAGTCACGGAATTAGGACTAAACAGCTGTTTGACTTGTTAGTGAGATTAATAATAATCATAAAAAAGAATTCAGTTTGCTAGGGAGCAAAAACTTTAGAATGATGGAAAAAAAAGCCATATGCTCTAATGAGTTCAAATTGACAATATTCCAGAGTGATGTAATGGACAGAACACTGGCTAAAACGTCACTCCAAATATTTATTTCATAAATACATTTTCATATGAAGGACGGATTTGATAGCTTATTGGCTTTCGATTTTTCCTGACAGTAACAGAATATTAATCATACTGTAGATTGACAGTTTATTTATTTTTTAAAAATATTACATCAATACATTTGGAATGGGGTGGCACACTGGTGCAAAAAGACCCCGGTTTGATCCTGAGGAGGCAGCATTTCTACATTAGGCAATGCGTTCCTTGGGCCTTCCATTCCATCACCTTCCACATTATTTGGGTGTTACATAATTATTTAAATATACACAACATTGTAATATAATTAATGCACTTTAGACAGTCTTACCTTAAGTCTACTGTGGTTAAAATGTCTATTGAATTTAGTCTTTGCAAATGAAGCAATTCTGTGTAGTCCTTTTGTGATATTGTGAAGCTGAGATATTGCCATCCAAGTGGTTTGCCTTGTAAATGTAGTCCAACATATTATATTTACAGTACCACACCAACATGGTGAGCAAAAGTATGTACAGCAGCCCTTATCTCTAAAGATATGTCTTCTGCATCAGCATCACTCATGTTCCGCTCCAAATTATTGCAACAATCAAGCAAAGATAATAAAATAGAATAGAAATCGATGTACGTACTGTATATCAACATAGGCGTTCAATTTAGAAAACCCTTAGTGAAGGCTAGAGAGACCTTTATCTACGGTATAAGAGGAAGAAAAATCTCACTATAACAGCTCCTCAGATAGGGATTGAGTTTCTTCACTATGCTGTTGCTTTGTATTTCTTTGTCCTGTCTGTAGGAACACCATTTATATCTCCAATTTCTCTGCCTATTCTCTTCCATCTGCCTGTGCTGCCGGTCCTTCTCCCTGTAGTTTAGCAGATATTGTCTGACACATTTTATTTCTCTCTCGAGTGTTTATATAGATGCAGCAAGACTCTGAAATTACTTACTCACTCGGTTTACTTGATAAAGGTCAACACGCAGAATGGAACATCATGATATGGTTACTTTATTAAAGACTTTTCTTTGTTAACACTGTAGCTGTCTCAGCATCCTTTTTCTCTAGTGAAGAGGTGATACTGTAAGCCCAGCCAAGATCTTGAGTATTTCAGACATTTGGCATTGACACATAGTAGGCCTTGACACTTTAATCTGCTCCCACCTGGTAGCAGAGAGGGGGTTAAGGGTTTAGTAGGCCATGGGCTCTTTAAGGTGTATTAAGGTTAATGATGTACTGAGGAGCTAGAAAGATTAAATAACCATGTAGGAACAACAATAATATAATGGAAATCTGCAGCATCAGATAGGATACTACATAAAGGTGTGGTAATAAAGCCGCATCCTTGCTTGGTGTCCTGCTTTGTTGCCTTGCACATTACAACCGTTATCATACCAATAGCCTCAATAGTTTTTTCTAACCACCAACTTAAAAAAAAAAAAAAAATCAAAATGATATGCATTTAAAAAGTCAATTGGCTGGATTTCAATATGCATGCTTTGTTCTGTTTATCAAAGTGAGTGCAGTAAAAGCAAAAGCAAAAAAAAAAAAAAAGCAAAAATGACCCGTGCTCAGTGAATAAACAAGCCATGAATGATGCAGTATTTTTCTGTTTTCATTGTTGAAGTACTTGACTTCAGTAAACCATCTGGGAGCAGGGTCTTCATTTTGACGGAAACATGTGCTTCTGGACCTTTTTTTATTGTATTTTTTTTTTTTTACATCTTTCTTTGTCTCCAAATAAACAAGGCCATTTTGCAGGGTCTTCAGGCATGTGCACAATATTAAACAGTCCTCTCACCTTTCTCACAGTCTCACTGCTGGGGAACGACGAGAAGCCTGTGACAGTTTCAGGGGGAGTAGGGGAGGGTGGTGTAGTTTCTGCCAGAGTTTCAGCATAATCAGAGAATGACACTGGACAGTGTTGGACAGAATAGATTTTTTTTGCGAGGAATAATTAGCATTCTGTCAGAATGGGAGTAGGTTCACTGTTAGGTGGCCAACCATAAAGAATGCTGGGAGCTGGATGTCTGCAGGAGGCATTGAGTATGTTAGGACATTGTACATTGTTTAAATATAATAAAGGATAAATAAATAAGTGAGAAGATTGATAGTTTTTCTAGTTTTATTGCTCAACCCAACTCGTGTCTTGCTCTTCCTTCGTCAGCAGGGGGCTGCCGTTGCATTCTTTAATAGATGTTCTTTGACCAGATGGTGACCCAGTTAGGTTGCAGATGATGAGGTATAAGGTCGTGGTGTCATTTCTGTCAGCAGCTTCCTGCACCATCTCCCCTTTTTGCTCAATCCAGTCGAGTTCATTAAAGATTTAGCTGTTGGGGGAGGGCCATGTTTTCTTGTGGATTTGTGTATATGCCAAGAGGATGTCGCCAATATTAAGACCACAGATGTGACCATTATCGTTGGTCACATCCACAGAGTCATGTGGCCTGACAGCATTTTCTAGACCCCACTGCTTCACATTATACAGTAGGTTCCAAGTACATTGGCGAGATAGTGGAGGGGGTACTTTGTCAAGTGTGACTTATTGTACAAGCTGATTGTAGAA
Source organism: Clarias batrachus (assembly GCA_003987875.1). Classification (NCBI taxonomy): domain Eukaryota; kingdom Metazoa; phylum Chordata; class Actinopteri; order Siluriformes; family Clariidae; genus Clarias; species Clarias batrachus. Next base: position 38,497 of record QMIH01000181.1, read on the forward strand.
GCCATCCTTGACTACGCCATCAGTGTCTTGGAGGATATGGTCTTTAATAGCCTTGCCGTCTGGAGTCTGACAGGAGGTTTCCATCCAGCCAGCCTGATGCTACCCTTGCAAACAAGGGAGTAATCCAACACCCCTCATATGCCCTGTATGGCCTGAATGAACAGTAATGATGCCATTGCTGACCATTTGTCCATTTCCTGGCCATTGTACTCCACTCATCCCCAGGATGTCCAAATTCATTCAATTCATTATTTTACATGTTTCAATTCAATTAATATTCTACACATTGAAGGGCAGGTTACTCTTTTGGGAGCTTTGAGACAGCACTGTCATAAGGTAACGTGGCCTTCTCCGCTACTTGTCCATTGTCCAACCAAAGTATTATTCTCTGTTCCCGTAGCAGTTAGATTTTTATGGAGATTGGTCGCTAAACCGGCAGCATGGTGGTGTAGTGGTTAGCACTGTTGCCTTCCACCTCCAGGGTCTGAGTTCGATTCTCTGCCAGGTTCGATTCCCGTCTCTGTGTGCATGGAGTTTGCATGTTCTCCGCGTGCTTGGTGGGTTTCATTTTTGAGACTTGTTTTGGTCCACCAATGTATAGATCGTCAAGATATCATTGATATAGCAAGTTCTGATCAATGTAGAGTACAGACAGACCCTTTCTCTTATTAATATAGATAAAGCTAATGCTTGACTTTTCTTATAAACAGTATTTTAAACATTACTGTTTTTCTGTAGCAAAGAATTGTAGAGCTACACTACAAAGATGCTGAAGGCATCGACAAGCCCACAACCTGCTTTCTTTTGAAGTCTGTGTACACATGCAGTGCCAGAAATCAAATATGACTCAAAACAAAGACTGCATTTATACTAGTATTCATGCAAAGCCCACATACTGTACACTTACTCCAGGCATTAGAAAACGATGAAGGCTCTTGGGATTCACTGTGTTTTGAGCCAGTTTAGACAGAATAGTTGATGTAGGCTGATAAATCTCATGAAAGAATGTTTGCCGATGAGTCTTGAGATGAGCATCACCTTTATAATTGCAGCATCTTTCCATAAATGCCTCAAAGTCAAACCTGAGTAAAACTGATGATCCTCTTACCTGTTTTAAGGTGCTAATACAGTAGATATTTAGGAAATAAATGCATTGCATTCACCCACTGCTGGTTTGCACAAATGAGCACTTAATTATCAAACCGTACCTTTATGTTGTGTTCAATGTTTTTTTTTTGTTTTTTTTTTACTGAACTGCTTCTGTTTATATATTATTATACAGTGTAACGTAACATAGTGATTCCTGAGTAATCCTTCAGATACATTACATCATGCTGGTTTTCATGCTGCGTTTGAGGAAGACATTAGTGAAACATGGTTGAATGTCTCTTTCATGAGCCTCTAAGTTGCCAATGTGGTCACTATCACCATTTCATCACACTGAAATTTAATGAGCAAGGCACAAGGGTGGAGAGCGCAACAAATCTCCCCTTTAAAATGCCAAGACACTAATAAAACTTAATGGGTTTGTGTTGAGAACAAAGATTCTTCAGGCAGGAAACACCTCAATATCACTAGATAAAGATGCTCGTAGCATTACTATTTTCTTGAGTAATAATACAGAAATAGGTGTAAAGTAGTTTCTTGTTCAATTGCTTATTGCAATATTGATTTCTGATATTGTAGGCTAAATTGCTGAAATAAACCCTATGCAAGTGAACAGCTCGAAAAATCTGAGTTTTGAGTATTGAAAATGAACAGGCTTGCTCAAACACAGCAGACTGACATAATTGGGGCTGTGTACTAAACCATATATAAGTCATGGCCATTGGTGGCTCAGTGGTAGGTTCCTCACCTACCATGTGGAAGGCCCTGGTTCGATTCCTGGACAATACCCAAACTTCAGCCACCAAGCCCGATAGCAATGGGAGGGTTGAGTCAGGAAGGATCGAATGGTCTGCTGTGGCGATCCCTTGCTGGGAGCAGCTGAAAGACTAACAGCACTGAACTTCAGTACTACAGTGTGTCATGTACCATCAACGATTTTATCAGTATGTGATGCAATATATACAAAAAGGTCATTGCTTGCAAGACTGGATCCTGGCCAGAGCAGAACGTTTCGATTGCAAAAAGACTTCCTTCAAAATTTTGAACCATTGGATTTCACTTTACATCAGCAGCACAAGGGAAGGACTGAGGGTGATTTAGTTACTATACTCTCTGGATAACCATTAAAATAGATTTAAAAAATGAAAACATTGAAAAAATTAAAAAGCATAAAATCAAAAACGTGGTCTGATTCAACCATTGGGCGGAGCACGTGTTGAACTTTGACCTTACTTTTGACTTCCTCTTATCCAGAGTGCATTTTTCTGTACAGTAGCTTACCATTAGCAAAGCATCAACAGTATCAAAATGGTTCAGTCCTATTGTTACTATAAAGGTTCCCAATCCCATTCTGGCTTTTATATATTTTATGTTTTGATATTAATAGACAGTGGTGTGAGAAATAAAGTAAAGTAAAATATCACCTCTCTCTCTCTCTCTCTCTCTCTCTCTCTCTCTCTCTCTCTTATTGTTAAATATAGTAAATGTTTTGCATGTGATGCTGGGGTACTATGCTGCAACTGGCAGTAATACATGCATGTATGCATGCAGGTATGGTGAGTGCAGGTGGACTGTGGAGTTGAATAGATAAAATGAGGTTATCCTGAAAAATGCTTTCTACTACTTTCTACTAATTATGTTAGTATAAAACATAATTTTATACTCAGTGTAGCCTTTTAAAACGTACAAAAAAAAGTGCAAACTGTTGAATGTGAACTATTTCATTTGAATGCATGTAAACTGAATTTAGAGCTATAGATATTGTGACATGTGAACTTGCGCAAGACTGTACTTCAATGTGTAGTAAATGGGTTAATTTTATATGTTGTAAAACTTCTATGAGTGGAAAAATATGCTAAATTACTTGCAAGAAACACTAAATAGATTTTTTTTTACCACAAAAATTGCTGTGATAAAAAAGACCTTTATTTATTCATTTCTTTGATTATTTATTTATTATTATTATTTTATTATTATTTATTTATTTAGTCTGTTATGCGACGACTTTAAGCGTTTAAACATTTTTAATACTTTTTTTTTGTACTTTTTAATAAAAGTACAATTTTTTATTTGCAGCAATCATTTCAGGTCCTCTTTTTTATGTAGGCAGTCTTATACGACATAATAACATCAACCATCATTTAAAATGTGTCTATAATGCTTATAAATGTGACAGAAATGTGTGAAGTGTTTTTTGTGTAAAATTATATAACTAATAAACTAAACAGAGTCACAGCATTAAACAGATGGTTAAAAATGCACATTTGGATGAATCATGTGCTGACTAAATCAACTATTAGTCAACATGTGACAAACAAGTCTGCTCCCCAGACCATGTGAATTTAATATACAGTATACAATATCTATTTATTATAATAGTAAAATCTCAATATACTTGCTAGTAATTATAATACATGCTGTACAAAAATTCTGGTTCCAATATCTGGGACTAGGTCAGTACTTAAACAGAAGAGGGCAGCATTTCTATGACTTTTTTGGAAATCGGCACAATTTAAAGGGTGGATCCAAACCAGCCCATTCCAGTTGGCAAGGCATTTGGTAAAGGCTTGTCACGAGCTTTACATTATTTTTTTGCCACAATATTTGGATTAACGCAGCACTTCATATGATCAGTTCATATGGTTCATGGATTAATTCGCAGAGTCATGCACAGCAATACACACTCTTTATAATCATCCACTGAAATGTTGCGGCATATTACATAAGAAAATTATATTAAAGAAATTATGCAACAGAAACTATATATAATTCACATTCTATACATTTAAGGCTCTATTTTTTTACATGCAAAACATGAACAATGTGACAGACCATAGCCTCTAACATAGACTGAACTCAAGTGTTAACCCTCTGTCATTTTAAAAAACAGTTACAGTGATTAAACTTAATTTAATGAATAATTATTGCATACAACCCAGGGGGCTAATAGACACAAAAACAAGGACAAATATGTATGTGTGTGTGTGTGTGTGTGTGTGTGTGTGTGTGTGTGCGTGTGTGTGTGTTCTGCCAGTGCATGACGCATCTCCTCAGGCCAACTGTCACATTTGGCTCTGTTGAAATACATGTGAGTGCACAGCTGAAGTTTCCACTCCAGCAGGCTGGGCCACGATCTCTTACTTCAATGGCATGCAGACAAAACACACGCACACGCACAATGATAAAAAGTCCAATCAGCCTAACACCATGTGTTGGTGATTCAGCAACAGAGCCTATGACTCCTGTTGAACCAGATTTTAATTATTTGTATGCAGACTAATTTACCCCCAAATCACAAGCTTGGAATTCAATTCATTTAGAATATATGTACATAAGTACATATATGTATATACGTACATACTGTAAGTACATACTATATTTATTGCAATTATGCTTTTTTATCTACACTTTCATACCCTAATATTAAAATGATTATTAAATGACAATTTCTATAATAAGTGAAATCTAATTCCTCATATGTGGAAGCAATAAGGCTCCGACTCAGTATAATGTAATGACTCCTTGTTTCTACAAGGGGTGTCAGGACTTATGATTGTGCAGAATAACCTTTATTTTTCTATATTCTCCCCTGCTACATTAATGCATGTACCCCATTGTTTCACTATAACTTGGATACCATCAAGATAGCAAAGTCTTCTCAGTACATCAAAGCCAGGACTGGACTGCCTGCTTCTGAAACACTGTCCTCCCAGGAACTCCTTTAAAGGATTAAACATGTGGAAATGGCAATACATGACAACACATGATTGAGATCAGGACTGCACGGGAGATGTGGCAATAACTCCCAGCCAAATTCCTGTAATGTGCAAGTGATGTTTGTGAATGATTGTGTGTACAGTTTTCACAGACAGATGCGTCTTCTTTACAAGTTGAGGACAAGTTATCTGTCGATTTTCAAGGATCAGTAATTCCACTTGCTGATTATTCAGGCGAGATCGCCTTGGCACCATTCAAATGTCTCATCACTGCACTGTGCTTGAAGACTTCTGTAAATGTCAAACATTTTTTTCCGTTGATTCCCAAGAAATGTCATCGCAAGTCCCCATTTGACTTGAATGCCTTTCTTAGAATTTTACACTCACCTAAAGGATTATTAGGACCACCATACTAATATGGTGTTTGACCCTTTTTTGTCTTCAGAACTGCCTTAATTCTATGTGGCATTGATTCAACAAGGTGCTGAAAGCATTCTTTAGAAACGTTGGCCCATATTGATAGGATAGCATCTTGCTGTTGATGGAGATTTGTGGGATGCACATCCAGGGCACGAAGCACCCGTTCCACCACATCCCAAAGATGTTCTATTGGGTTGAGATCTGGTGACTGTGTGGGTCATTTTAGTACAGTGAACTCATTGTCATGTTCAAGAAACCGATTTGAATTGATTCAAGCTTTGTGACATGGTGCATTATCCTGCTGGAAGTAGCCATCAGAGGATGGGTACATGGTGGTCATAAAGGGATGGACATGGTCAGAAACAATGCTCAGGTAGGCCGTGGCATTTAAACGATGTCCAATTGGCAATAAGGGGCCTAAGAAAAGTGTGCCAAGAAAAGATCCCCCACACCATTACACCACCACCACCAGCCTGCACAGTGTTAACAGGACATGATGGATCCATGTTCTCATTCTGTTTACACCAAATTCTGACTACCATTTGAATGTCTCAACAGAAATCGAGATTCATCAGACCAGGCAACATTTTTCCAGTCTTCAACTGTCCAGTTTGGTGAGCTCGTGCAAATTGTAGCCTCTTTTTCCTATTTGTAGTGGAGATGAGTGATACCCGGTGGGGTCTTCTGCTRTTGTAGCCCATCAGCCTCAAGGTTGTGCGTGTTGTGGCTTCACAAATGCTTTGCTGCATACCTCGGTTATAACGAGTGCTTATTTCAGTCAAAGTTGCTCTTCTATCAGCTTGAATTAGTCGGCCCATTCTCCTCTGACCTCTAGCATCAGTAAGGCATTTTCGCACACAAGACTGCCGCATACTGGATGTTTTTCCCTTTTCACACCATTCTTTGTAAACCCTAGAAATGGTTGTGCGTGAAAATCCCAGTAACTGAGCAGAATGTGAAATACTCAGACGAGCCCGTCTGGCACCAACAACCATGCCACGCTCAAAATTGCTTAAATCACCTTACTTTCCCATTCTGACATTCAGTTTGGAGTTCAGGAGATYGTCTTGACCAGGACCACACCCCTAAATGYATTGAAGCAACTGCCATGTGATTGGTTGATTAGATAATTGCATTAATGAGAAATTGAACAGGTTCTCCTAATAATCCTTTAGATGAGTGTATATTTCCAATAGTGTAAGCATTACTGTATAAGGATTTTAAACTACTAGGTATGCATAAAAATATATGCAGAAAAGGCCACTTCAATATTGTCACATTTATGTAAATCAGGTGATCTGCAATTTACAGTATGTAACTAAATGAGTGCACTAATGTCAGAAGTTCATGAAGTAATCTATCCAAGGCAGTGTACTGAATGACTTTGCCACACTCTAGTTAGTCCATTTTGAAATGCTGACAGTCTTTACAAGGTTACTTTTTCTGTCAAGTGTTTCTGTTCTTTTCTCTGTCTTCCTTTACAAAACATGGTGATATTATGCTTTATGTTACATTTAGAAAATCTGAATAAAAGTTGCCAGGTCTTTTTATGCAATTTGTATTTACTGCCGTAAAAACTATGAATATCGAAACATGCTAATATAGAACATGTGTAAAGCATCTCAAAGATAACGGCCAAAATCTGTCGTATATCCACATAAGTTACATCAGTTTTTCAATCAACAGGATGTTTGTGAGACAGACAGAAACTGCTGGAAGATGATCAATTATGCACCTTTCAATAATCCATCTGTACAGTTTATTAAACAGAGAACATGAATTAAGTAATCTGTTCTATTATTGTTTAAAAATCCGTGCTCACAGTTTATTAAGCCAAAGAAGAAGAAGTAATGAATGCCTTGCAACGATTGCATTTCGTTGTACCTGCATTTTTCAGGAGGGTGCACATCAAGCTTTCTGTCCATGTGAGAGACCTACTGTGTATAGACTTGACACGAAAGCATAAAACAGCCTCAAGAAGTGTTAGGCTAGCACATGTTAATTTGCTAGCACAAAACTACTTGCTTAATAGCATGTTGAATTTCAAGAAATATCACCACTCAGGTAGCATAAAAGATCTTCTGTTGTCTTCAGAATTACAGCAGCTCAGTTCACAACAAATGAAACCAAGACTTCACAGAGTTCAAACCTTTTAGCATGCTAAGTAGTTTATTTGTTTAATGGTCATTGCCAGATGCTTTAATAACCCATAAAACTCAAGTGGCACACATTCGTGTCGGCAACACAGCGGCAGGAGTGTGTTAACGTGGAGGAGGCTTCAGACTTCAAACTGTGTATAAACAAAAGTTATTATTAAATGTACATTTAACCACAAGCAGAATACAGGAATGACGATGCAAAAATGTAGAAATCTCAAAATAAGGTTTTTAATTTTTTTTAATTTAAACAATTAAAGTACTGTACTGTCGCCTTGCACCTCCAGGGTCCAGGTTCGATTCCCATCTCTGTGTGCATGGAGTTTGCATCTTCTCCACATGCTTGGTGGGTTTCCTCTGGGTACTCCGGTTTCCTCCCACATTCCAAGGACATGTAGGTTAGGTTAATTGACGTTCCCAACTTGCCCGTAGTGTGTGAATGAGTGTGCGAGTGTGTGTACTGTATGTGTGTATGTGCGCCCTGCGATGGATTGGCACCCTGCTCGTCTGCTAAGTCTCCTGGGATAGGCTCTAGCCCCCCACGACCCTGAATACAGGATAAAGCGGTATAGACAATGAGTGAGTGAGAAACTGCCCCAAACAACCATAAAATATGTCATCATGTGTACCTGTGATATTTCTTTGCCTGTGTGACCCCACCCCCCTTCTTTTTTTGCTTAGTCATGTTTGTATAGTTGCTTAAAATTAACTAAAACTTAGTTCAAGGCCCTCAAACAGACCAGATTAAAGATCAAAAGATTCTAAGATCAAAGATGCAACTTAATTTCAGGCCCTGATTAAATTTTTCTCCGCCAGAGACGTCCTCAGGTCTCAACAAGGCGATCAGATGTAGAAAGGAAAGGGCTTGTTATTGCCTTACAGCCATAAAATGACTGACTGCTCCATTATTATTATTTTTTTCTATTTATTTGTCAGGTCATGACTTTTAAGATTTTAAACCGAATCAGTAAGCCCACTATTCAGTAAATCCAACATTTTAGTTCACCCCTGGGGAGAGGTATGGATTGGACTTTAAGCACTTATTCTCAAAGCCTATTTCTCTCTTTCTCTCATTGATGTTATGAAATATGCATGAGCATATGGCTTAATAATTCATCGTGTTTAAATTGCCGGTCTTTTTGAATTCGTGTCAATTTCTGAATCTGTTTAAACATCTTTATCTGTAGATCGTTGCTGCTGCTTAACTTTGAGCAGTTCTGTGAAGCAAATTTTCTAATTTTATATTCTGCATAAGCTTTGTTTTGAACACTCGCATCTCTTAGGACATCTCACCTTGCTTTCTGGTTATTGATTTGACCTCAGTGGCAGGATACATACATACATACACACACACACACACACACACAGACACAGACACACACAGACACACACACAGACACATAATGAATAATTTATTCAGATTGATTCAGTGACAGTTGAAACACCAGTAACCCGGACTTGATTTTTTACACACCTGGGCTGATGCATGAAAACGAAGTATAGACTCTTGTGTGCCACTTAGTCTAGCTGTAACTGCACTACTTCACTGACTACAGAATTACTTACATATTGTGCTTATGTATGTACAGTAAGATTACCAAAGACAAGAATTGATAGAAATGTTTCCCTGTATTATAAAATGAACAGAAAACCTGCCACCAAAAATAAACAATTATTTGATCGAGAAAAAGTTGTTAGTGGTTTTTATTATTATTATTATTATTATTTTTATTTAATCCTGTTAGGATTATTGGGCCTATATTGGGATCAGCCAGGCATCTGCTGCACACCTGCTACTACTGTATATTGACTGATTATCTTCCACTTGCTTATTTGGATTTAGTGTTAGATTTTCTTATTTTTTCTAAATGGACTCACACTTTTCGACATTGTAAGCATGCTTCGCGTGCATACTGTGTTAACGATTCCTACATGCTGCAACAAAAGCTCAACAAAACTGTGTGTTTTTTACATATTCATTATAGACCTCAGACATGCTTCTTCTGTGTCTCTTTATGAATTAAAGCTCAAAGTATACTTTTAGTCCTAAGCCTTTGGGAATGGATGAGTGCATACTGCATATTTACATATGGTTTGTGTGTAAATGTCTAAATTCTTGGGTCAGCAGGCCAAATTGACTTATTTACTGTACACCAGAGGCGGCACGGTGGCGTAGTGGTTAGCTCTGTCACATTGCACCTCCAGATTCCGGGTTCGATTCCTGCCTCGGGTCTATGTGCATGGAGTTTGCATGTTCTCCCTGTGCTTGGTGGATTTCCTCCAGGTACTCCGGTTTCCTCCCGCAGTCCAAACACATACAGAATTCCGTAGTGTGTGAATGGGCATGTGAGTGTGCATGTATGTGTGTGCCCTGTGATGGATTGGCACTCCATCCATCCCCACCTGGGATAGGCTCCTTGTATACAGGATAAAGCGAAAAGGAAGTCCGAAACCAGGTTAATCAGTCTCTCACTTGTTCATTCTCTATAGCAATTATCCTGTACAGGGTACCAGGAGACCTGCAGCCTATCCCAGGGGACTCAATGCATGAGGCATGCTACACCTTGGATGGGACGCCAAATCTATTGCAGGCACACACTAACACACACACACTGACATAATCACTTTCTCTTACACTGCGGGGAATCTGGTTGAAACCTGCAGGACTCGAGCCTTCAACCCTGCAGGTATGAGGCCACCGTGCTGACCACGCCCGCCATCATGCTTTCATGCATCAAACATTTATGACAGTTGTATACTTTTGGGGTGTATTTTTATGAAATCCGCAAATGAAGCTGTTTGTAATTTAATACCATTGACCAATTGAATATGATTTGTTCAATTAAAATAAATAACAACCTGACAGGTGGTTGTTGAAGATCCGATTCTGAATTTTAGTCCGCCTTTTCCGTCTTAATCACCTCATGCTTCACTGTCAGATTTTGTCGTGTGGCTCTTGGGGTGTTGCACATTCAGGCACGTAAGAATTAATCAAACCTTTCAGGCTTATCATGTTCACTTGTTTACTTTGCTTCATCTTGGTCAGTGTTACAGTACCTGAAATTACTAATTTGTTTTTGTCTTAAGCAATAGTTTCACCATGTTAGTTAGGATAAAAAGTACATATTTTTTGCTTGGTTTTCTTCATAATTTAGTCTTGGCTGATTATATATTATCATATGACAGGTACTAAATCAGAGGAACAAGAGGCATGCGTCATGGGGCACTGTAACACACTCTGAGGCAAGCGCTTCATGATACATGGCTAGTTTCAATGTCAATGCCATTTTTCTTACCTAGTTTTTCACCCATCATCATTTGAGCTCGCAAACTTCAGACAATAGAGTGAATACTTTTAAGTTAGAAAAGTATTCTATTGCAGGCAGGGTAAAAAAAAGAAAAAAAAAAGGTCAAACTGGTACTTGTGAATGAAAGAATTGCAGAGTACTGTACTTTAAGCACAGTGCGGTGACGAAACTCTGAATGGTGCAAATGTTTTAAAGAAAGCTATACATCCATAAATGACAATCCCGGGCGAGGTGGCTCGGAGCCAACTTTAATTGTTCTCATGAATATTCAGCGAATGAAATGCCTAATCCTCAACTTGCCACCAGCGTACTGAAGAGATGCATCTGTCAGGGGGAACTGTACACACAATCATTCACCAACACCACTTGCACATTACAGGAACTTGGTTAAGAGTTCAAGGTTTGATCAAACTTTCTACCTTGATAGTATCCAAGCTCTTAATGTGAGTGCATTAATGTAGCAGGGGATTATATAGAGAAATTATATTGGAGTTTTTACTCTCGTAACTGTGTTCTGTTGTTGACATGAACCAGCCTAGAATCAGCAATTAGGAGGCACTAGAACGAAAAAAAGCTGAGTTCATTATTACGAGGGTCAACAGGCAACAAGAAGCTGCAAAAATATTAGAGACCCTGCAATTGATATTTAAGGATACACACAGTTTGTTGTTTAATACAGCGCACAATTTGTAACATGGCTTAAAATTTATTGCTGAGAGTAAGCAAATGAAGTGTTCCTCTAATGCTAATGTCATGAAGTAGGCTTGAAAAATTATGAGAACGGTTTGTACTTAGCGGGTCACTGAACAAAGCCATGTTACTCTAACTGAAATTCCAAAATGGGTTATTATTGTGGCAAATTAAGTAAAAGTAGCTCAAGATTTGCCACAGACTTCGAATATGCAAAGGCTATTTGCAAACTGTTCTCTCATGTTAATTTTAGATAAAAGAAGCTTTTTTTTTTTTGCTTCGTCCAAGTGCCACCCTGAATAGATGTATCTATTGTTGCTTTGGCAACTTCAGGGGTCGGCTTGCCAGCTCCATGCCTGGTTGTCATTTACACACTTCAGCCAATTTGGGAACGCCAGTTAGCCTAACCTTCACGTCTTTGGACTCTAGGAGGAAACCGGAGTACCCGGAGGAAACCCACCAAGCATGAGGAGAACACGAAAACTCCATCCATACAGATCAGAGGCAGAATCAAACCTGGACCCTGGAGGTACAAAGCAACAGTGCTAACCTCTCCACCATCGTGCCGCTTCAAACCTATATAATCAGGGTTTATACTTTGATCCCCAGGCTAATGTTTGGCTAAAAAATGAAGTATTACAAAAACTGTAATTATGATGGGCAGGATTGTTTACAGCCGTTGCAGATTGAAAGGGTCATTAAATGTCACCCTACAGATTTGTTTTGATCAGTGAATGCTGAGAAATTAATTTATGCCTTTCCCACATATTGACTGATAGGTCATGCTATCTTGCAATGATATCAGTCATAATTCATTAGTAATTGCACGTCACTTTAATTATTTGTCAGCTACGGAAGACTGAGTTTATGAATGTGGGTTGATGTGATCATTTTCCTTAGCAGGTACTTGGAGGAAAAAACGAGTTGAACTAGCTGATCAGTCAACTATAGAGGAAGAAGGTTATAGTTAAGGAAAACATTCCATTCAAATTAAATGAAAACGTCCAACATCAAGTACATCAATCAAGTGTCCACACTTTCACCTAATACAAAAAAAAAATACGCTTTAATTGTTTTTTTATGTTTTTTGCATATTTTTCATGCAGAAATGATTGCGATCATCAAACTAATTTCAATATTACACAAAAATAATCTGCATAAATACAAAAGGCAGTTTTTAAAGGATGATTTTATTTATTAAGGGGGAAAAAAAGCTGTTCAAACCTACAGTACATGACAATATGTGAAGTAATTGCCCCCTTGCTAAATAATGAATGAACCGAGATATTTGGAAAGTTGAGTTAAAATTCACCTGCCACTCATATGTTGCTACATTAAAACAACAACAACAAAACAGTTATTATGTTTTTGGAGGCAATAACTTAAAAAAAAAAAAGATTTTGTGTGACAAATATATAAAAAAATACCCTGGAGGGGTCAAATACTTTTTCACAGCACTGTATCAAGATAGTTTGTATTGTGACAATTGCTAACTATTGTGAGCTAGCCACCCAGATAGCAGATGACTCCGACCTAGATCCGACTTGGATCGGCTTTGCTCCTGCAAATCCTCATCACATACGCTGCGGATCTGCACCGGCGTCTTCTGCCATCTGGGTATTACTGTAGCATCCAGCTAGGCTGGATAATATCATCCTAGCTAATATTTGAGATAACAGGTAAAAAGAATAAATTCTTAGTTAGTCTTAGCTAATGTTTTTCTTCATTGGTGAAAGGGACAATACTTTCCCATTAGTAGCTAAAATCATTATTTGTAATGCCTGAACTTGGTGAATAATTTTAAGTATTTATTTAAATACGTACTTAAGTGAAGAATTTGGTTTGGGCACTTTGAGCACCTGTGGCTGCTATCTACTCATATGTTTGCAACAATTACACGTTATATAAGGAGTGTCTACATTCTATTTATTTAATAGTTAAGTATCTACTGGAAATGAATGCATATTGTACTCTGTGAAATGCACTCTTATGTCTGCTACAGGTACTGTTTCATTTTCTCTATTATATTACAATCTATTCACCATTCCACTAACCAAACAGCATTCCAATAATAATTATGCATGATATTAACAACCCCATATATACATATTGGATGATTATTCAATCAGGGTGATATATTTAAATAAAACATTTCAGTAAATGTAAACAGTGAGCCATCTTTAGACAAATCTTGCTCTTGCCATTTAGAAAATCCATTTTCTTCTTTCCTGAGTGCAAATACTTTCTCAGCTCTTAATCGAACAAAGAACCACATTTGAGTACCTGTACTGTACCTCAAAAAAAGAAAAAAGAAAAACATACTTATTGAAACCCGGTGGCACAATGGCTTAGTGGTTAGCTCTTTGGGTTTGCACCTCCAGGGTTGATGGTTTAAATCAGCCTACCGTAGTGTCTGTGCTTTCCCCATGCTTGGCGAGTTTCTTCCTACAGTCCAAAGACATCCAGATTTTAATAAATGACTGTAACACGCCCCAAGACAGACGAAACAGCAGGGGGTCACTTTGCAGACTTATAGACAGGCAGAGAGGTGGACGGGCACGGTTGCTAGGCAACCCAGCCATGCTGGCAATCACAGTAAATGCGCTACACCTGGCTGGTAGGCTATATAAGCTCCCAGAAACCAGCACACCATGTGCAAACATTTAGGTAGAACCATCTGGGAGTGTCGCTCCTGTATACAGTGAATAGGTAAAAAAGAGAAAACTGAGAAAAGAAAAGTGAAAAGAGAAACTGAGAAAAGTGAAAGACTAAAAAAAGAACGAAACTAAGCAATAATAATAATAAATAAATATTTTCATTTTACGTAAGCGAGCCCATTGTTCCAGTTGAAAATATGTCCCCTTTTGAGTTGTAAGAGTAAATATTAAAGAGGGACCACCACCTCACGCTGCATAGTGCTCACACAAACCGATTTATTCCCTGCTGAAATAAACACCCCATGGTCCAACGCTCCCCTCTACATCCTGTGTTGCAGTTCCCACACTTAACAACAAACTTGGTTGCGCCACATTGAACGCCACCTCATAACACTGGCATTTCCAAATTGCCCCATAGTGTGTGAATGAGTTTGAGTATGTGTGGTGTATGCCCTGCGATGGTTTGGCACCCTGTTCAGGGTGTACCCCACCTTGCTCAAAGTTTCCTGGGATAGGCTCCAGGTTTCCTGTGCATCCAAGTATTCCAATGAGTGTCCTATAAAGCCAGTTTCATGCTGTTTTGTCTTGGCCAGGGTTTTGGTAAAGTCACAGCCTATGCCAGGAACAGTGAGTACAAGATAGGAATGTACCTTGGACAACAGGCCACCATGCGCACACACTCATGCATAGAGGCACTATAGCGTACTGTAGACCTACAGTATTTGCCATATTTGGGGATGTTGAGGAAACCAGATATTTTGCTCAGACCTGTTTGGGTAGTTGGTTAAAATGAAATGAAATTTAGTTCATCATATTGCCTATTTTTTGTTTAAAAAATAAAAAAGGATATTTCACTCTATACTACACAACCCTGATCCCTATATATATATATATATATATATATATATATATATATATATATATATATATATAAACAGCAAAACAAACAATGGCTAATGATGATTATGGAAAACATTGCAACATTAACTACAAAATGTTTTGCCTTGCTTATGATATTCATTTTATACATTTAGTTTTTGTTAAATATTTGACTGAGACGCTATTCATATGCATATTCTGGTCACACTTTGTTTATTTATTATCAAAATTTGAATCTGTATTTCACTTTATATGGGTTTATATGGATGGCATGACAATAATAATTGACTTGACTTCCCTCAGTACGTGTTGGCAGAAGAACAGGCAAATTATAACCCCCAAGGGCGACATGGCTGGGGGTTATTTGCTCTGATCACATGCTGCACCACATCAGGATAATTACCTAATTATCTGCTACTGTTCAACATAGTGTATGCAGATAAACACTGAGACTCAGATTGAAAATGTTAAATCTTCAAGTGGTGGAAATTCATGAAATAATTGGGAAAAAATGCAACAACATGATTTAATCACATTTCACTGACTTTGCTTCCGAATCTTAGACAGATAAGATTACTCAAGCCCATGTGATGATGGAAGAAGAACAAGACTCACTCCGACTGCTTTGTCAGACAGACAGAGCCCCAATACTAAAGGAGAAATTCCCTGTTTGTTTTAATTGCTTCGGTGGGGGATGAAACAGCTGTGATGTGTGTGAATGGGAGAACAAGGCCGAGTCCCGAGGGACAGCAATGTCATCGCGCTGGTTTCAGTTGCCATGGCGACAAAGACAGGGGAAAGCACTGAAGGAATTGCTATTACAAAAAGAGGGTGTGGGCACATGGCGTTGCACTGAATGCCTTCACAGCCACAGACGGACTGTGCACACAAACACACACACACACACACACACACACACGCACGCACACACACACACACACACACACGCACACGCGCGCGCGCGCACACACGTACGCGCACACACACACACGCACACACACAATCCTTCACACTGCATTAAGAGCTGGCTGACTGTGATCCACAGGCCTGGATGTAAACGCTGCTGGCTTTGAGACAATAACTGCTCGCTCTGAGTCACTTTAATGGGAGTCACTTTTTTATTAAAATACTCAATTGATTTGACTTTTTGAACCGTACAGTTCAGTATGCATTATACAAGCCACTTATGCAATATCATTATGAAAATCTGTTGGCATGTAAGAGTACTCACACATTGTGCTTTTTATCCAGTGTTTTGCATTATGCATAGCAACACACTAGTGCTGGTATGCTGCAATTGCCACGTAAAGAATAAAATATCCCAAAACATTTCCATGTCAAATGTGATTTTTTTTAAACGTACTTTTATAAAAAAATATATTATTTTATAGTCATTTATTAATGAACATTTCTATATATCAAAATAATTGAATTATTATCATTATTTCTTATTATTGTACAGCACTTTGGCCAACTTCGGATGTTTTTTAAATATGCTATAAATAAATTTGACTTGACTCAAAACACGTGTTGAAATTTCTCATGAATGGAGACATTAAACTGATTGACATTTACAAAAGACTTCAGGCAAAGTACGGTGATGAGACTCATCACAGTACAATATATGAATTGTGCAACCTTTTAAAGAAAGCCGTACGTCCATGAATGATAATTCTGAAAAGGTGGTTCAGAGCCCACTGCAGTCGTTCCCATGGACATTGAGCGACTGGAACGCCTGATCCTTAAAACTAGACAGATACCTTGTCACCGACTTGTGGAAGACATACTGTACTTCTGTCTGTGGGAACTGTATACACAAATATTCACAAACACCACTTTCATATTAGCCGGGAATTATTGACACATCCCCCGTACAGTCCTGACCAGATGTTTCCACATGTTTGGGCCACTGAAGGAGTTCCTGGGAGGCCAGTGTTTCAGAGGTGAAGCAGGCAGTCTGATCATTGTTCTGGTGTACTCAGAAAACACTGGGATAAGTACATAAGTGTAGCAGAGGATTATATTTAGAAATGAAGGTAGTTTTTACTCTCATACAGTAACTACATATTCCAAAAAAGACTGTGGCTTAGTGGTTAGCGCTGTCGCCTTGCACCTACAGGGTCCGGTTTCAAGTTTGCATGTTCTCCCAGTGCTTCCTCAGGGTGCTGGATGCAAGCATTGGATGCCATGCCGATCGCCAGCCCAGTTAAAAAGGGAGGGTTGCGTAAGGAAGGGCATCTGGTGTAAAACCTGTGCCAAGTTGTGTGCAGTTCGGATGGTCCGCTGTGGCGGCCCCTCGATGGGAGCAGTCGAAAGATGAATACTCTCCCATGCTGGAAAACGTACTATTATTAAGAGCTGACATTCCTCTCAGACACATTAAATAAACATCTCCTTAGAGAAAATCTCACCTTATCGACTGTTAGATTGTTTTCCAAAAATAAAAAATAAATAAAGGCCACTTTATTGTTAGGCCTAGATTACATGGAAAGCTGTTAGAATAAAAATGATAGCATATTAAAAAGTGCATTAACATAGAGTAACCTTCGCTTTGAATTACAGCTGGCACTGTTGCAATTACTTTTTGTACTATTGTAATGAATATTAAGCGACACCTTCTGACAAATTACATTTTATAATTTACAGTAACAGCTTATTATTTAGTGCAATTTAGCGGGATAAAAAAACAATCATTTAAATTGTTGGAGACGTGTCACCAAAATTTGTGCTTATAAGAAAATAAGCAACACATATATCTCGACTGCTGACCAATTCAGCCATCGGGTTTAAACATGTCTCCTAAGACAAGCAGAGAAAATTAGCATCGATTTCTTCAAGTCTGGATCAATGAGGCACACCCCCAAGTGATCCACTGCCTCTGCTATTGAGTGCTTTCTAAACAGCCTTTCCAGAGTAGATTGTCTACCCCCACATTTCTATTTAAGTCTTCTCTAACCAAATAAAGCTTTCATGTTTACTGTATAGGCAAAGCGCTCCAGCCAAAGACTGGTAAAACCTTTCCCAGGGTCTTCTATTCTGCGCTCTCAATGCCTCGTCCTGTGTTAAAGACTTATTTAAAACTTGCTCCCCTTCACTGCCCCACTGAGTACTCTGTGCTTAAAGTTTCATGAATATGTATGAGGAGTGCCATTCTCATGACATTCTCTGATTTAGTAGGCAGCTTGATGGCCTGAATGCCTTTAGAGACAGCACATTAAATGACTCTGAGAGCACATCTTTTTTTTTTTTTTAAGCCACTTGCTGATACCATTGCAAGTCTAGTGATTGGGCTTTTTATTTTCCACTTATGCCCCAGTGTTTTGTGCTTTAACAATATACATTTGAAACAAAATATCCTAATGCCATTTACATGATTACAGAGCCATGTTATTTTATTTATTTATTTATTTTGAAAATAAGATGTGATTATGATTTTATATTTCAAAGCCACACTGATATTTAAGCCCAAGCCCATGAGCCATTTGGGCACAACACAAATGATCTGTTTTGTGCCCATGATTTGTGTAACTGTAGAACATAATAGGTGGTATTATGTTAATATCTTATTTGTTTTTTGTTTATTTAAAAAAAAAAAAAGAAATGTAGGAACATTGAACGAAGGTATAATAAGCCTCTGTGCTTTGGTTCCTGTGGTCACAATGGTCGAATTCAATTGATTTAACAGTCTTACTTACTAGAACCTGCTGCTATAATTATAAAAAAATCGAATAAAATCTTTATTACTGTATGTGATGCACATCCATATATGTATTTGCACTACCATGCACACTCACTTTATGTACAGTACATTGCTGAGCAGATAAATGCTCTATATATTGCTGTCTTTATTTAATCTGTATAGTTATTGAATGTGTATCTATCTTTCCTATGGATAGTGTCTTGTCTATAAACAAAATGCGTAGTGTCCTTATGAAACAAATTCCGGGTATGTGTCAATTAACCCTTTTTTTGTATCTGAAAAAGGCTCATCCCAGTACAGCAAACATCATTTCAAAAACATCTAGTACTGGTTGTCTTTACCCTTCTATATACAGTAAGGACGGCTGTGACGCTTTTGCAGACATGAGGTACATGTTTAGTACAACAACACGATCTCAGGTGTGATATTGTTTTTATACAAAAGTCCTAAGCACACCCTTTATTATCAACAGATTCTAATTCATTAAAACAGTTATTTTGCTCCGCCAATACACATCCAACAACAAGTTGAAGAAGTAACTAACTGCTAACTAACTAACAGGAGGAAAAGTAGTTTTAAATTCTTACCAGTACTACAGTTTGTAGCCAAAAACATTAACCATGGAGGTTGTAGAAAATCTCTCAAATTATGTAAGTTTTTCTTTATGTTTACACTTAAAGCTTTAGAACATCAGCTCTGTTAACTTCCAGGTTCTGGGGTTGAATAGCATTAAATGCAAAGCTGTTGTACAAACCACTTGTCCTGCATACCAGTGCTCTTGATCAGGAGTTGGGAGAGATTTGAGATTCAGCCTTGTCCTAGAAGCTAGTTACCACTGTAGCTCACCTTAGGTGTAACTTAAACAACATGGAGGCAATCCAGCATGGCTTAGAAGCATTTTTTAAGGAGAAGTGTTGGTGCAGTTGACTGTATCCTTTGCATGGGTGCCACCACAGACACACAGACATGAGGCAAGGTCTTATGGGAAAAAAAAGAAAATGTTAAAATAGAAAGCGTTTAAGGAGCAGGAGGCTGGTGAGCCATGGCAGTGGGCAAAATGGCGGAGTGGTCCCGCGTGGGCAGCAGCTCCAACATGCTCCTCAAAGCTGCTCCCCTCACTGTCTTGGCCAACCGACCAGCTCTACTTGGGTGTGGCCACAGACGGGAGTCCGATGTAACATCTAGCCGCTGCGCGGCTTTCCCATCTGGGAACGTGGAGCTTAATGTCGAGCGTAGCTTAATGTCCTCTTCGGCAGCAGGATCGCAAAAGTGGGCTCTAGGTGAGAGTGAAAGTGCCACGGGAGTTTGTGTCCTTGAAGCGGTGATTAAATGGCTGCATTCAGTTCTTGCCTTTGAAGTCCCTGGGGGCATATTACTGTACAGTACATCACCCTGCTCGCATGCCACTCTTCTCATTTTGAGCATCCGCCGCAGCTTTAGATCTCCTGATACATAAATTTAAACATCCCAGTCCTGTTACCATCTGTTGTCAACACTCGCAAGATGTCTCTCGTCCAATCAGATTACTTGGTTGTTACTAAAAGTCTTATGATCAAGTAATTTCGCACGAGACAGTGCTGTACTATTCAGTGCTGTACTGAATATCAGCACACTATAATGCAGTCACAGGGACAATTGTCCAGTCAAATTGCTTGGTCTGACCTAACAGATGTATAATACTGTATGCGTGTCAGAAGTACAGTAAATGGGACCTACATCCTACTTCCTGTAAATACTTTATAATAATGTATATTATAAAAAAAGAGCTTTACAAATAAAAAAAAATAACTCACATATCAAAAACTATGATTATTAAAATCCAAACAATATTGCCCCTTGATGTGTATTATTGTAGTTCTGCCAGGTTTCAGGTATATGCATAGCACTGTAAATTTTTAGTTTTATTTCTTTAATGCACTGAGCCATTTTTTTTTTTACATGTTCAAAGAAAATAAATGAAAAACGGCTGGATTTGTAGGCGGTGAACACATGACCTAGAATATTTACTAAACAAAGCAACATCTGTGAAGCTATCTTTTCTTCCAAGTCTGATCTAAAAAACCCTCTTGGCATTCTTCATGTCTTCCCAAACCTCACTCCTACTTCACCTCTGCACTTTGACTATGAAATCAGAATTTCAGACAATATAGTGCATAACTCTAAAGCTGTATAATAAATACATTCGTAGCCTTGAGTTAGACTTCAAATGAAATGCAACTGTTTATCATCAAGCCAGACATTTAGTGCTTACAGGCAGAGGATATTTATTTATTTATTTATCTTTCCTTAGACTTTAGCATATCAGGCAAAGGAAATAAACATTGAAATCTGGATCTTATATCAAACCTGTTAGTATTTTTTGAATATACTGTATAATTGTTTAAAACCAATGGTGCATGTAATCATATTAAAAAAGTGGAGAGAACTGACGCATGCATTAATGTGTTCTAGACTCTAATATTATGATTTAATGCTTTATATTAAGATGCATTAAGAAAGATGATTTAATGCTAAGATCATAATACGAGTACAGCTGAGACCACTGTGCACTTCTGCTGGGATTTTCTATTCCTGGAACATAATTTCTGCTGCTGTGCATGAATACCCTGAAAACCGTTTATGACCAAACCTCACTCTAGCACAAGTAGATAATCTGACCTACATTTTTTTTTGTACCTATGAACCGCTGCTGTAATCATAAAGACTGTACTGTGCGCATCCCAGGACTCATTCTGAACATCCTTACAACAACAGAATTTAGTGATTTATAATTTAATTGTACACTCATACGCGTATTTTTAAAAATGTACAATGCGATTTGTTGAATTTTGGAATGAAATTTTGATGTGTTACAGTGAACTGCGCGGAATGAAGGTGTGAACTTGCGTTCATTAAGTAGATGTTAAAAAAATATACAGCACTTTCTGTTGTATTTTGCGATGAACAACGAATAATTTTTTTCATGGTCAATTTTTATGAAATAAGGCCGTTTGCTATTTAAATTTCAAAGTAGCATATCTTCTGATATTTTGATGAGTTCATTTTTAAATTTGGTTAAGATTTCTATCACATGTAGGGTAGTTTTCCTCTTGCCAATATCACCTCTGGCTGGTTTATTAGGGCGTTAAATCTAAATCATCATCAGAATTTCTGTAGAACTGCTTTGCTGCAATCATTCGTTTTTACTCAAAAGAAGAAAAAAAACTGCACTCTATCACACTCTTGAAGGTGCATGACAAAAAATGAATGAACCACATATAAAAACACAAAATCTGTAGTGTGGACCTGGGCTTATATCATCCAAGTTTTCAATATCAGTGCATAATGAGATTTTATACTTTTCTAATGTGTCTTAAAAACAACATTAAGTATAATATTTTTCTTTTTTCAGTTCATGAAAAAGAATTTAAGAATGCAGCGACTCATAATTAACACAGCTCTGAGATATTATTTGATTCTCTGGCGATAAGAATAAAAATCTTAAGCAAGAGCATTTAATGAGAAGCTTCTTTGGCTGTAGCTAATCCCATATTACCACATAACGATAGAGATTATCCCATATTCATGAACTGAGATGCAGATCAGAGAAATATAATTGATTCTAGCTGCACCCAGAGGAACACAGCACATATATTTTTAACACAGGCTCCATGCAAACCTTCCCCCCAGCTGTACTGATGTTAAATGCTTGTAGTAATAAATCTCAGTGTATTGCCACCATTTCGAAATTTCTAAGATTGCATGTTCACGTTCATTCATTAATTCACTGGAATACTATAGCAACAATGGCTTGTAGGCTTCAACCGTCATCACAATTTGGATGAATTCTAACGCGAGCGAGTGTTTCTGGTGCTCCCATAAACGAGATGTGTTCATCATGTTTTTAACTGCCTGGACTGGTTCATTGGAGTTTGTTCATGAAAATGTATAAGACAAATTTGTGGTAGACAACAACTGTGGACCCAAATATTTTAAAGAAATGCTTGAAAAATAATGTAAGATAACTGATACATATTTTAAAAAAATAATCCTGTCTATAGTTCAGTGTTTCCCTCAGCTTTTGCTGAGATCTTCTGTTTCAGCTTATCCATAAATTTGAATTATTTACATAACAACATTATTTACAATGTGGTGGCACGGTGGCGCCATGTTTAAGCTGAAGGTCCAGTTGTTAATCTTCAGGGTCGAGGGTTCAATTCCTGCCTCAGATCTATATGTGTGGTGTTTGCAGTTTTCTTCCTGTGCTTGAAGGGTTTCCTCTGGGGACTCCTCCAGTTTCCACCCACAGCTCGAAGATGTGCAGATTAGGCTAATAGGTGTTTCCAAATTCCCTGTAGTGTGTGAGTTTGTGTGTTTGTGTGTCTTGTGATGGATTAGCACCCTGTCCAGGGTGTGCCCCGCTTCGTGCCCAGAGGTTACTGGCATAGGCTCCAGGTGTCTGGCGACCCTGTATAGCACTAGTAGTATAGAGACTGAATGAGCGAAAGAGTGAGAATTATTTATGAAGAAGCTCAGAAAAAGAGCCAAGAATGTAGACTTATACATGCTTTTTTCTTCTTTTTTTTGCATGATCTTTTGTGTGCATGATCGATTCCCATCTCTGTGTGCATGAAGTTTGCATGTACTCCCTGTCCTTGGTGGGTTTCCTCCGGGTTTATTGGCATTCCCAAATTGCCCGTAGTGTGTGACTGAGTGTGTGAGTGTGTGCCCTGCGATCGATTGGCACCCTGTACCCTGTATCCCAAGTCTCCTGGGATAGGCTCCTGAATACAGGATAAAGCTGTATAGATGATGAGTGAGTGAGTTTATTTATGCTGTCTGGTTTGACTATTAAATGAAAAGCTAATGATGGAAACCGAATGTTTAAATATGATAGGGCAGAGAACTATGCATTTGTTAAAGGCAAAAAAGTCATAAGTGGGAAATGTTGAATTTAAAAACCTGTTTTTGCATTGAAAGATCATTGCTGTTGCTCTACAGTTACAGTTATGTTAGTTTCTTATCCAAACCTTTTTCCATAGGAAAGCAGTTATAGCTGGAGCTTTATCATTTTAGCCAAATACCTCCGCTATAGATGAATAAGCGTGCAGTGCGACAGCCAGCTGACCTTTAGGACTTTCACGGTCCCCTGATAACCATTTGACGGAGGGAAGATAAGAAGCGAATTACCTTACTGCTTTCTCCAGCTGGGGACCCACGAGGCTGTGTGTAGGTAAGATAGAGGGTAATAGAAAATAAAGGAAACAGAGGATGGAAGACATTTTACTGTAGAAACTAACATTATTACGTTCATTAAATTAATATGTAATTTTGTAATTATCTGCATATCTTCTTTCAAAAATCTAATTCACTACACTAAACGGAAATGATGAAACTCTGGGAATGTTGCTGAGATTATTTCAGCTGTCTTGCCTTTTATAAGTCGTCTAAACCAATAAAAGAACGATTTCAATAAATGTGACACCTTTGCACTAAAAGGAAAATCATTTTCTTATCCAATTCCTTTGTGATATCCTACGAAAAAGCGCAGTAAAAGTGAAATAAGCCAGGATCCCTAATGAACATATAAATAATTATAGCAGGTAAATGGAACTGAAACAGGCTATAAAATCTGATGAAAGCTTTGTGGTGTCATAAATCAAACTGCATTCATTTGGTTTATTATGGAATGGGGATGTGAGAAAGCAGTCCGAGGCTGAATGGATAAAGCAGACTCAAGGCTTTACCAAATGTACACGTTATCTTCAACAACATTTTGAAGAAGGAAAAAGAAGAACAGGAAGAAGGAGTTATGCACATGCTGATCTCGTGGGATTTTCATGCATAAATTTCTTCTTTGAGCGCACATGGGATTATGCAAAAGACATCCAGTGGGCAACAATTCTACATGCAGAAACATCTTCTTGAAGAGAGAGATTAACGGAGAATGGACAGTCAAGGTTCAAGCTAACAGCAATGTTAGAGTAACTAAAATAAAAAAAATATTTTTACAATAATAAATCAACGTTTTTCACACGTTATTGACACTGATTACTGCTCTTTATTGCATTCTATTATGTATATATATATAGTACTATATCTGAATAAAGGGCTAAAATGTCTGGAAATATTAGATAATAAAATAAGTGATTAGTCATGCAGACATAGAAAGAGCAATGATGCAGCGAGTATAAATTTCACCCAGATCAGTGGCAATCCTTCTACCTGTACAGTGTTTCATATTGGGACTGTAGCTGTTAGGATTGCGCTATTAATACATTGGAATTTCTGCAGGAAAGCCATTACCCAGGTGTGTTTTTTGAGGGATTTAATTCAGTTTAATGCAAAATCTGAACACAATATGTATCTATGAGTTCAAGTTAAACGTAACATCTGCATTATCCAGATTATTATTATTATTATTATTATTTTTATTATTATTATCCAGATGACACAGTGAATGTGATTATTTTGCATACTGTAGAATAGGATTTGAATAGGATTATTAGGTGAAACTGTTACATTACATTATCACTTAATCCAACGCATACTGTTCTCACTGTCCCCAAAGACAGAATGCAAACTCAGCAAAGTGACTATTCCATACAATATGTGATATTGCTGAGTTTTCTCTAATTACACTGCTACTGTACCATGAAAAGGTCAGTCAATAAATCACCATCTGACTGCTTTCGTACTGTCCTTACTCATTTTCGTTTTTAAATCAGACATATCTCTACACTGGCGCTACATCAGGTGCTACGCTGGATCAAACCTGTTTCCCCCCCCTTCTTTTTCTAATCTTCTCTGACAACCACTAAAAAATGTCAGGTAACTCTGACCTGAGACCAAGATGGGACTCAGACAAGCACAAACTCAGACAGGTGAAATTGCTAGCACGCTAGACTAATTCATGCTATTATCCACTTAGCCCAACACATGGCAGCAGTTCAGTTTTTAGAATCAAGCAGATAAAGGTCAAAAGCTTCAGTTAATCTTCAACCATCAGAATGAAGAAAAATGTGATTTCTGCGTATATGTTTTTTTTTTTAGTATAATTTTGATCACATAACTGTATTCAAAGTTTAGGGGGCAGTGGTGGCTCAGGTGGTTGATGCTCTGGGACGCTGATCATAGGGTTGGAGGTTTGAGCCCTGCCACTCTCGTTTGCCACTGTTGGGCCTGTAGGCAAGGCCTTTATCCCTATTCCCATATAAATTATACTGTATATTCCAGACTCTGGAAAAGTAGGGCATCCTCAGTGCTAGCAATGGGTGCTTTGCTGCAGGAAAGACATCCTCTTGGTTAAAGCTGTGCAGATAACTTGCAAATCAAATGATTCCATGTGGCAACCCATATTATTAGGGAATAGTCACTTTCAACTAAAAGGACGTCTATAGTACTTCAGAAAAGAGAAGCGTTTAATCAACCATTTGGGAAATTTCTTAATAACCACTTTTTGCATCCATGCTGAGCAGAAAAGCATCACATAATGCACTCAACACACTGTGACAGCAAACCTGACTAAAGGAATGTAAAGCATTCATAGAGTGTCCCTGTAAACTGCAACTTTCAAATATACTGAAGATAAAATCCGGATTCGATTCTCGGCCAGGTTCGTATGGAGTTTGCATGTTCTCCCTGTGCTTGATGGGTTTCCTCCAGGTACTCCGGTTTCCTCCCACAGTTCAAAGACATGTAGGTTAGGTTAATTGGCATTTCCAAATTGCCAGTAGTGAGTTAATGATTGTATGTGCCCTGCACCCTGTCCAGGGTGCACCCGGCCTCATGCCCTAAGTGTCCTGGGATAGGCTCCAGGCCACACACGACCCTGAATACAGGAAGAGAGAGTGAGTGATAAAATAAATAAAGTCCAGAGACGTGGATGAAACAGAATCACCCTCTTCATTTGGTTTCTAGCATGCACTGCTTGTCATTACGCCTGTACATTTGTTATTTCCTTATTTTGTTTCCCATGCCACCTGTTTCGTTCAGAGTTAATTGTGCTACATAAGCATTTCGGATTTGTGCTAAATTGTTTTATGGTGTTGTGCCTTTTCCATTTAATGTATTTATTTTTGCATTTATAATCCTCATTTCAAATTCTGTCTTACTCTAACTGATTAAAATTCCTTCCTGCATTTCTATTCAGTATTTGCATAATTCTGAGGTCTTTGGGAAAAGTAATACACACAGAAAACCTACAATCAATTACAAATTACTCTGAGTCAATGAATTTTACACAGTTGCTGAACACATCAATAAATGATCTGTTTAATGAGAGAATATTGTTTATTTTCCTTCACCCAGGCCATGGTGCTTTGTTTCATGTCGTGTTGGAAATTTGAACAAGTGCCTTGCCAGCCTTGATTTTGATTGCACTAGGCAGCTTAATCAGAATATCATTCATAAGACCTCCTTGCTTTATCAACAATCCTTGCATCAACACTGGAACATATTTTAATCCTTGCGAAATGACCGACCGTCTCATACCAAATCCAAGGTCATGAATTATAAATAAGGTGCACACATCAGTTGCATTTGCCATTTGCTTTATGATGCTGATTTGAAACACTATTAATATGTGACATTTAGGATTTAGACGGACAGAAGCCTAATTTCCTGCATGGAAAGACTGTGTTGGAAAACTAGGCTACTTATCATAAATGAGGTATATTATGCTGAAAACCAGTGGTTTAGACTCCAGGGGGAAAATTCAATATTGCAACGGTTACAAGTACAGTAGACGGGCAAAATAGTTTCTGGGAGGGGGGTACTCTAAAATAAATGCATGCCTCAAGGTGCAAGAGCATGTGATTGCAATTTTCTAAGCACTTCACTCTTGATTGATGAGTTATTAGACTGTAATATATGTGTAGGAAAGGTATAATCATACAAGACGTCAGGAAAAAGATGAAAAATGCCTAGTTCATTTAATGGGCACATCAAGTTGTTATACATAGTTGTTTTCTGAGGTCATTCGTCGTTCTGGACCTTGTAAATAAACCTGGACAACAGAAATCTCATTTTCCTTTCCTCTAGCAGAGTGCGGTTCCACTCTGCTCTGTTGCTCAAAGGTGTTTCCTTTCCGCTGCATGACCACACTTTGTTTGTGCTGACGTACTCAGTTTAAGCTGGGGGCAATGTACCTCCATTGTTTAATGCTCGTGTAGCTGTTATAAGACCAGATAAAGTCTGTTTTACCCTTGATTCCTGCAAGCCTATGATAGGAATGCCAGAAATGTTAGACACTATACTGTAACAAATGCTTTACAGTAAGTGCATTCCAAAAATAAAGAACCAAAAGAAAAGCATCAAAGCAGGATTGGTTGCAAAATGTCTTTTAAAGGTTAAAATATTGCCATTATTATGCAAATAACAGTTTAAATTACATTTATTTGCTTAGAAAGCATAAATTCTATTATATTTAACTTTTGCACGCACAGTCAAGTCTTTCCCTCTTCACCTCATAATCAGTTCATGGTTTATGCGTTTCCTCAGGTTACAACAAACACATCTACATGCATGTGATAATTTACAGGGTGTCAAAATTTTCCATGCATAAGAGAAATTAACACTTTTTTTTTTTTTTTTTAGCAGAACGTAACTTCTTCTATAAAACATTCTCTACATGATTGCAATTTCTTTGTAAACACACAGAGCGAGTGAGAAAATGTACTCATGAATGAACTTGTGTTTACACATCTGGTGCTATGTATGTAATTGCTTGCTGATGTTAATTTTCTCTATGTGTGGAAACCTTTGGGACTCCCAGTGAAAGTATTTTCAATTCTCCAAAAATTCAACCTACCAAGAATTAATGCCTGAACTGCTTAATACACGTAAAATGTAGTTATAGCAGGTGAGGGCATGGTTTTGTTGTTTGGGGGCAAGTTATATGTGATTATGTATTATGTAATTTGGCAAACATGAGCTCTGCTTTCCTTGTATATTAATGTGTCAATCTCTCTCTCTTTTCCTGAGCAGTGAGCTGAGAGTGAATATATATACTGTCTGAATATACTGTATATTCTGTGTGTATATCCAAGAGCAGAAAAAGGTCAAGGCAAATTTCTTTCTTTTCAAAATGAAAAGAATATTCAAAAGATCACTTTTGTTCTTACCATAGCTCTGTTGTATTTACGAGCAGACTTCCGATGACATTGTCACGATAGTCTTCTGGCCTTTCCAGAATGATATTTCAACTCTGTTCTCTGCTCATGTTTAAAGGTCATTTACTACGTTGGCCAGCCAAAAAAAAAAAAAAAACTCTAATATTTCCTTGAGCCACATTTAGCTTTGATTACAGCATGCATTCACAATGGGATAATTTATGTAAGCTTATGCAATGTCAAAACATTTATTTCCATCCAGATTTGCATTCATTTCTCT
>QMIH01000181.1:72500-77779 GCA_003987875.1 Clarias batrachus
CTTTCTTGTCACTGTCATCTTTGAATAGTTTATTAAAATTAAATGTACAGTCTTTTTTCCAAACGTTTTGAGAATTACATAAATATTGGAAATTGGAAAAGTTGCTGCTTAAGTTTTTATAATAGCAATTTGCATATWCTCCAGAATGTTATGAAGAGTGATCAGATGAATTGCATAGTCCTTCTTTGCCATGAAAATTAATTTAATCATGAAAAAAAACTTTCCACTGCATTTTGTGGCTACTTAGATTGCACCTACATGTAAATCAACAATTTATAGGATCTTCAAGAACTTCAAGGAAAAAGGTTCAATTCTTGTTAAGAAGGCTTCAGGGAGTCCAAGAAAGTCCAGCAAGCGCCAGGATCGTCTCCTAAAGAGGATTCAGCTGCGGGATCGGAGTGCCACCAGTGCAGAGCTTGCTCAGGAATGGCAGCAGGCAGGTGTGAGCACTTTTGGAAGATGGCCTGGTGTCAAGAAGGGCAGCAAAGAAGCCACTTCTCTCCAATAAAAACATCAGGGACAGATTGATCTTCTGCAAAAAGTATGGCAAATGGACTGCTGAGGACTGGGGCAAAGTCATATTCTCAAATGAAGCCTCTTTCCGATTGTTTGGGGCATCTGGAAAAAGGCTTTTCCGGAGAAGAAAAGGTGAGCCTGTGTCATGCCAACAGTAAAGCATCCTGAGACCATTCATGTGTGGGGTTGCTTCTCATCCAAGGGAGTGGGCTCACTCACAATTTTGCCCCAAAACACAGCCATGAATAAAGAATGGTACCAAAACACCCTCCAACAGCAACTTCTTCCAACAATCCAACAACAGTTTGGTGAAGAATAATGCATTTTCCAGCATGATGGAGCACCGTGCCATAAGGCAAAAGTGATAACTAAATGGCTTGGAGACCAAAACATTGAAATTTTGGGTCCATGGCCTGGAAACTCCCCAGATCTTAATCCCATTGAGAACTTGTGGTCAAGAGGCGGGTGGACAAACAAAAACCCACTAATTCTGACAAACTCCAAGACGTGATTATGAAAGAATGGGTTGCTATCAGTCAGGATTTGGCCCAGAAGTTGATTGAGAGCAGCCCAGTCGAATTACAAAGGTCCTGAAAAAGAAGAGCCAACACTGCAAATACTGACTCTTTGCATAATTGTTGATAAAAGCCTTTGAAACGTATGAAGTGTTTGTAATTATATTTCAGTACATCACAGAAACAACTGAAACAAAGATCTAAAAGCAGTTTATCAGCAAACTTTGTGAAAACTTAATTTTCATTCAAAGATTTTCTTAGTTCTCAGTCTTAAGCCATTATGTTAAATAACAGTATTTTTATTCATTCTATTTTGTAATTCATCTATTTTGTTCTTAGTAGGACCATGGTGGACACTAGGGCAAATTTAGAGTAGCCAATTCACCTCCTGGCATCTTTTTTTAAAAGAATCAGGAGAACCCAGAGGAAACCTAAAAATGCATAGTAATCTGAGCTAATGATCAAACCAGGGACCCATAAAGCTGCGAGGTGGCAAAGCTACCCACGATTGCATCATGCTGCTCAAATATTATTGCAACTACATATAAATCATCACTTTCAATCTTATTTAAAGAAAAATAAAAGTTCTGAATACAATTAACCAACATGCTGCTTTACTCCATGACATGATCTCTATGCTTTTTTCTAGTTAAACTCACACCATAGGTGTTACAATAAGCAATAGAATAGTCATGTCATCATTAGAATGCATTGTTTGTGGTATACTCTATAATTATGCAAGGAAATAACTTACAGTGCCAAGTGGTTGTGTGATTTATTCAGACATATAGCATTAGGGATAAAACGCGACACGAATGACCTGCTGAGTAATCTCAAAAGAAGAGGGATAAGGCAGGTTTAACACACAAATAGTGCGATACATACTTAATCCCTGGAGACCAAATGAAATCCTCTAAGAATGGAAGCCTATTATAGGCCTGTATAAGATTTCTCTCTTATAAGCTGTGTGCTAATTCATAAACCAAGGCATATTCAGTTGCATAGATCAAAACAATGGATGGTGAGGAAAATTGTGCTGTACAGTAAATGCAACTGCTGTAATGGTCTCACAAATAGAGCTTAGGAGGACAATGTAGACATTGGTTTACAGGTAAAAAAGTAAATAGTAGTTTGGGTTTTCAAATATTTCTGCTTAAATTTGTGTCGATTTAACTGCTGTATCTGCAAAAGAAAATTTTAAATTATTTTCATACATAATGATGTCTGACATAATGTTGGCTTTGGAAATGCTCCTAGCATGGCATTATTTAATATATCCTTATTGTGACCCATAATCTCAGTTGTTAAAATGATTTAAACAAGACAAACAATATTATACACATTATTTAAAAAAAAAATTTTTTTTTGACAATGAAATTTTATAAGGTTAATGTAAAAATAGCTAGCTAATGGTTTTTATTCATTATTTTAATACCAAAAAGCACTCAATTGCAAAATCGGACATGGCTAAAACGGTCAATTTGGCCAGATTATGATCATTTTGACGCTAACTGAAGAGTATAAACAGTCAAACCGAGCATGATTCATTCTGTAGATGTGCTTGTAATCGAAAGCACTCGTATATCAAAGTGAAAGTGAATTCCCCCATAAGAAATAATGGAAATGCCAATTATTTGTTCCACAGTCCAAAATATTCATATAAAAGTGATGAATACAAAATATAAAGTAAAAATAACTAAAATTAACCTGCATTTACCTTTGAAAATAATCATGGCTGGTGTAGGACAAGAGAGGATAGGAGGGGGAGGGGGGGGGCTACTGTGTAGGATGACTTTCAAACACAAGCTCACACATGCACTCTCACACACACACACACACACGCACGCACGCACGCACGCACACACACACACACACAGATTCTCTGTCAGCAAACTAGAATCTTTAACAAGGAACCTCTGTAATGACACTTACTTTTGTTCCCTTTTGTGGATTTTGTGGAAATGTGACATTGTGTTGTTGTCAAACAGGTTGATCTCCCACACTGCTAAAGCCTTTAAAACTTTTTTTTCTTCCTGGAGGCCATTGTCGCAGTACAGTTACTAAAGATCTTCTTACTATTGGACGTGAAATAAAATATAAATGCTTTACACGCACAATGTTATAGTAAACAGTACATGAGCGCGCGGATGTTGACTATACGAGTGACGCACGTGCAATGAGACTGAGCTTGGGAGACAATTACCCACAATCCCACAGTGTGAGAGAGAGAAAAACCATTGGCTCAGTTGTAATTATGTGATGCTCGGCAGACATATATACAGTATATATGTTTAGAATAAATCAACAAACAGAGATTGTATCTCAAATTATAGAATGACTTTGGTAATCAACTGCAAGAATGCATCTGGCGTGATTCTGAAGCATGCAGGCAGAAAAGTGTACAGAACCTTAAGATATCAGATGAGCTGCAGATAAAGTGTCAGAAGCTCAAGCTAGTAATAAGGAAAGACTGTACAGGACATTGAGGATCTATTAGCTGATATATGAAATTAGTTGCCAGAATTAGTCATTTGTATTAATGAGTACCCAAATTTAATTATCTAATAATCTATTTAACATGCAAGTAAACAAAGTCAATATCAATCAATATTTTATAAATAATTTAGTCACATGCTGTAATTTTATGACTTAATGCTATTTTAAAGCATTAGGTTATGTATAATAAAGCTTTAATATATAATAAAGCATTAGGTAGTGGACAAAGTGACACAGTGAATCAGTCACCAGCAATAAATAATGTACAGTAGTTTAAGGTAACCTTCATATAAAGCACTTTTGTTGATACATCGTCCACACTTAACTGGCTTTTAAAAATGTGTTCATGATTGCTGCTATGCCTCTATATTTAAAATGATTCTCCTGTATGCACGCTTCCATGGTCTGCATGATAAATCATAGTCTGCATGCCATACACCATAGGCTGCAACAGCAGGCCAGTAGGAACGAAGGTG
Source organism: Clarias batrachus (assembly GCA_003987875.1). Taxonomy (NCBI): domain Eukaryota; kingdom Metazoa; phylum Chordata; class Actinopteri; order Siluriformes; family Clariidae; genus Clarias; species Clarias batrachus. The sequence goes on from QMIH01000181.1 coordinate 76,504, forward strand.
TGTGTGCGTGTTTGTGTGTGTGTGTGTGTGTGTGTGTGTGTGTGTGTTTGTGTCTGTATATGTTTGAGTGCATGTACAAGAAACAAAGCTTTACAATTTCCATTCCCCGATTCAGTGGTGCTTTGTGAACAACCCCTAGCCGGTTGTGGTGTTACCATGACTACCTCTTCTCGGTCCAGGTTATTTATAGCATCCACCAGCATTCACCACAAGCCGATATTTTCACCTCTTAGAGAGGTGTGCTCGTGCCAAAACGGTAGCCAAAAATCGAGGACATGAAATTATGAAGAAGAGCAAAACAAAACAACACGGAATGGACTGAGCTGCAACATACGTATTAATTAATAGTGTAAAAAAAAAGTATATAAATAAATAAATGACATATGATGCAATAAAGCAGTTTCTTCATGTTATTAGTGTATGACTAGTGTTTGAAAACTAGAACTAATGACCAGAAACTAAAAACGAGGAGAAATAAAGCTGGGTAATCTTTGACAGCACAAACTCCATTCACATTTTTATGCATGCTCTCATTTGTATAAGAGGCACGGCTAATTACAGATAACAGACACAGCTACTCTTACCGCTGTGTAGCTGCTTATGAGGTGTATTAAAATAAAAACAGCTCCTGGCCCCCATCCCAGGGAACTCAGGGCTCAATGCAGGGGACACCCTGGATAGGGTGCCAACACTCACACACACACATACACACACAAGGCATTTTGGAAGCACAACCAGTCTACAATGCATGTCTTTGGAATGTGGGAGGAAACCAGAGAACCTGGATGAAACCCATAATGCAACATCCAAACTAAATGCACACAGTCCAACTCTGAAGATTTGATGCATGTAAACCATAAATCTAATGCAAAGAGATTTTTTTTATTTGTACAGTGTAAAAATTCATAATTGTCAGTGAAAGAAAAAGTACATCTGTGCTGTACATCAGTTACAATAGACGAGGCAGAGAAGTGAATCTTGTTTCCTGTCATCACATAATGTTTAAAAAGCATTACAGAATTGTGTAGAGTCTCTTATTGCTCTTATTCTTATCTTATTGTCACAATGAAAGTCTTTCACAAAACAATAAATCAATTCCAGTTGTCTTGCTCCTATTCTGTTTTTTTTTTTTTCATTTTAGGGGAAAGAAAAGAACTGACTTTAGTGTGAAAAATGATCCCATGGTGTAAAATGGATTCAGTTTACTGGTGCATCATGTGAAGTGGATAATTGTGATTCAGGATGATTACACATTACTTTAACACACACACACACA
>QMIH01000181.1:85454-102499 GCA_003987875.1 Clarias batrachus
TAAACACTAACAAGATGATTATACATCCTCCAATAACAGTACCTAAGTTGTTGCTCTTTTGGTTGCTCCAGTCCAGGGGTCGCCACAGCGCACAACTTGGCACAGGTTATTTTATTTCGGTTGCCGTTCCTGACTCAACCCTTTCATTTTATCTGGGTTTGTTACCAGCACTGCATCCAGTGGCTGGGGATTTGTACACGGGCCCTCCACATGAATAGAAACACGCAAGAAACCTATCATTAGTAGCTCAGTGGTGAACATATTTGTCTTCTTGTCTTTTGTTGTGGAGTTTTTTCTGCATTGTTGATGCTTTATTGATTTATTAATGCGTTCCACTTAAAATCCACCTAATTGTCTCTTTAATTAAACTAAACCGAATTAAACGGTCAGTAGCCTACAAAACGTGACGTTCCTGTTTAATTAACCAGACTGATCTCAGTGGCCAACAATATGAAGTTTGTACATGCAAGATATTTTTTGCACTTTAACAAAGTCATAAACATATCCCTTTCCTAAAACATATAAGGCTAATGACATTACCCTAGTGCCCTACTTTGCACTTCCCAAAGTAGGCGATTTTGTTTTAATGAAATGTCTGCGCATCTTTTTTGTGCTACAATGAAATGTCAGAGCACTAAATCAGACTTGTAATTTTTGCGTTAACATGTCGCACTGTTTTAACTATTTAGAGCTTACTTTCTTGAACTGCCCTCTTACTCATGCTTCCTCTGTTTGCTTTCTTTTGTGGTGCCTGAATGCTAATGTGGGTGTTTTTACTCTTATAAAGGTGGTAAATGATGATCAGTCATGTGTTGCATTAAGGCTCACCTTTATTAACCTTTCCTCTCATGGTCAGTGAAATTCCCCCTGGCTTGTTATATTTGAGTAAATGGGAAACAATACTACAGTATATAGTGCAAAAGAATGACAAAACATCACTTTCTACAATATATTATTATGTTATATTCTACACAGGAGTAGCCTCGCACCTCCAGGGTCGAGGGTTTGATTCCCTCCTCGCGTCTATGCATATGCACGTTTGCATGTTCTCCCCATGCTTGATGGGTTTCTCCATGAACTCCAGTTTTCTCCCACAGTCCAAAGACATGCAGATTGGTGATCTAATTGGTGTTCCAAAATTGCCTGTAGTGAGTGAATGAGTGTGTAGATGTGTGCCCTGCGATAGATTGACAACCTGTCCAGGGTTTTCCCGTGCCTTGTGCCCTTGTGTACATATATACTGTAGGATAAGTAGTATACTGTAGATGATGGATGAATGAATGAATGAATATTCTATGCAAATAAAGAAGCCTGTGGGATTTTACATTGTGCATTTTAGCACTGTGGCCTCACACCTCCACAGTCTGAGTTTGATTGTGGTGGGTTTCCTCCGGGTACCACGGTTTCCTCCACAAGACAATCCCTGCAAAAGCTGTCTAGGGCGTACCCCGCTTTGTGCCCTAAATCTCCTGGGATTGTCTACAGACGCCTGCTACCACAATAAGCTGTACAGAAGATGAATGAATGAATGATATCGAGGTCATACATACAGTAGCATGCCATCTGAGGCACATTTCGCTGGGGAAAGGGAACTGATTCATAAAGTCGGTTATATGGAACCGAGTCTTCGTTGAATCGAGCAATATTAGTCTGGTGACAAATATGAATCCGAATGCATCCGCATTTACATGCATTTGTATACAGTCACGAATTGGAGTTTGTGAACGACAGAGAACGAAATGGAGAATCTTAAACATCGTAACGATTTGAATTTACACGTCGTGATCGCGTGCGCGGTTCTAATGCGCAAATCAAAAGTAAAAAACAATTAAGATAAAAAAAAAACATCAGCTACTGTAAGTGAGTGACTTTAGATTAGTGAAACGACTCACTCTGAGTGATTTGATCATTTCCTATGGCATCGCAGGACCTTCTATAACTACAGTACATGTGTGTTGCATGTGGGTTAGTTTATGTGTGTGTGTGTGTGTGTGTGCGAGCGCCCGCCCCCTACACGCTCCCTCCTCGTGCTTGTGTGTGTGTGTGTGAGAATATCAGCTCCTCTAGCGTTCACCGCGGTGTCTAATCAGCGAGCTCAGACTCGGAGGCAACCAAACCCACCATGGAGTAGTTCTTCTTCATTATTATTATTATCATTATCATTATTATTATTTTTCTTTGATGGATCGTGCGTCCTGGTTGGAGTGTAAGGAGACAGCAATAGCGCGGTAAGTTGAAAGATGAGCTACAGCGCGAGCGACGATTCGCTGTTACAACCTGCCATTGTGCATCGCGCGCTTTGCGCGTTATATCTTGATGTTCGTGCTAATAGATTCGGGAGACTTGTTGTGCACGAGATCGCATCGCTTGTGGAATTAAATGTGCAAAGATCAAAGTCAATTTTTTTAAAATGAGGATAACTGTAGATGTGCATGTTAGAGATGAGCACGTTTCCCAGGGAGCTTCCCCTGTGTGACTGAGGAAGATCCACACACACACACACACCTGTCTCCATAGCGTGCTTCGTGCGTGGAAGATTTCCATGCATCACCTGAATTGTTGTTTATTTCCATTTTATTTCATGTTTTTCCAAAGCCTAGAGCACGCATATATTAAATATACCATCCTCAGCAGTTCCCTTGGTGTGGCCCAATGAGGAAACCCTTAAACATCTTGTCAAGAACCCGATCATACAACGTTTCCTTCATGGAAAAAATGTTCCAAGGAGACTATACAATACTAGAACCATTGGTTCGTCTAAAAAAAAAAAACAACTATATATTTTTTTTCTCTGTAAGTGAGTCGTTAAAACCAAGCAGATATAGATGTGAAGCTTGTAGATCATTGTTGAAAAGCATTCATCATTAATTCATTTTTGGTTACTGCTTTAGTCTGGGTTGCAGTTGATCTAGAACCCCATTAGGCGTGAGCCTGTGAAGCTTTGAATGGGACATCAGTCCAACAGTGCACCATACACACACTTTCACTCCTTTAGGGCACTCTCAGGCTCTCAGGCAGTTATTCTGCTGGTGGTGGAAGGAAACTGGAGAATCCTGACACTGTAAAACTCCACACAGATAGTACCCGGAGCTCAGGATTGAACCAGGGACATTGGAACTGTGAGGTTATAATGCAATCTGGTGCACTATCATGCTGGATTAAAAAAAAAAATCCTCATTTAAAAACAGTTGATGTGTAACCATTCTCGTGTTTTTAACCCAAATGTTTCTCCAAGCCATAGACCATGCAAAGGTTAAATAGAGTTCCTTGTTGTAGCCCACTGAGAAAACCTATAATAAAAACTAATAATATAATGTTTCCTTCACACTATAACTATTGATTAAACTAAAGAACCCGTTTGTACCATAAGTGAGTTGTTAAAACAACGCATGGTGTTGCTAGATGTTGATGTAGATTTGAAGCTTGTAGATGATTTTTCATAAACCATATATCATTCAGTCATCTTCGGTGACCACTTTTATCAGAGTCACACCTGTTAGTTAGGCATGAGGCTGTTAAGCTTTCAATGGGACATCAGTCCAACAATGCACAAATGTTTCTCCAAACCTTAGACCATGCATAGGTTAAATATAACATCTCAAGGAGTTCCTTGGTGCAGTCCAATGAGGACACCCTTAAATATCTTATCAAAAACCTAACCTGATAATATAATATTTCCTTCATGCAAAAATGTTGCAAGTACACTATTCAACACTCGAACCATTGCTGCAACTAAAGAACCATGCACACCCATAACGGAGTCCTTAAAACCAAGCAGTGTGTTGCTAGATGTAGATATGAAGCTTGTAGATCATTTTTATAAAACATTCATCATTCATTCATCTTGGGTCACCGCTTTATTCAGGGTGGCAGTTGATTTAAAACCCATAAGGCATGAGTCGGTGGAGCTTTGAATGGGACATCAGTCCAACAGTTTGTCACTCCTTCAGGGCAATTTATGACAGGCAGTCATTCTACTAAATACAATGGTCACCATTGGCCTCCATGGTCCCTAGTTGAACTACAGAGGCTCCTAGATGGATTAATGGACTTATTGTACTGGCTGTTATTTGGTGGTGGAAGGAAACTAGAGAATCCAGACAAAACCTGCAGTTCTGCTGGAAGAACATGTGAAACTTCACACAGACAGTAACCGGAGCTGATGATTGAACCAGGGACACTGGAACTGTGAGGTGGTAATACTGTGTGCTGCAACATCATACTTGATTAAAAAAAAAAACACTTGGTTTTTAAACATCACCCTGTCGAATGCTTTATAGTGAGCTTCTTGCTCCATGTTTAAGCCGTTTAAAGATGGCTTTCCTACTCTGTGAAGTACTCTCATTACCTGCTTTCTCTTTTGAATTGCACTTGATGACATGATGGTGGGCATAATAAGCATTAGTCTTTTGGAGCTTTTGGGTAATACACAATTGTGAGAATCATGTGAGGTTGGATGTGATGAGGTTAGTATTTGGTGGGAGGGCATAGCGGCTGTTCTGTTTCCTTCAACATATAGTAAGTAAGGTATAACACTAATGCACCAATCCCACTTTTACTATGTTCAAAGTTATACAAATATCAGAGCATGGATATCATCTGGTCCTAACATCTCCTTAAGCTTGCAGAGACTTGGCATGGTTATTTGGAACAAGATAGGGAAAAAAGAGGCAGGTGTGCTTTAAGACCGTTTATGCACTCTGTTCTGGTGCTTGATCTGGTCAAATTGTCATAGTATAAGATACAACAGGGGATTGAATTGAGGATGCCAACCTAAGGCCATGTCCACACGTATCCGGGAGATTTCTACCTTTTGCCCACACGCAAACGCAGTTTTGGTTGTTGAAAACTGAGCTTTTGGAAAACTCCGTCCAAAATGAAGATTGCCCAAATCTCAGTTTTCAGTGGTTTTGTTGTATGGACAGGAGAAACAGAGATTTTGGCTTGTTGAAACGTCACCTTGCGTTTCATCTGTGTACCAGTCTTCTTGATTTGACGTCAGCTTTGTTTATGAGGATATTTTGTGCAATGGATTTATAGTACTAGTGACTGTGTTAACACTGCTGACTGGACTTTTTTACATGCGTGTACATACAGTACCCTCGCCATTACTCACACATTACGTTAACGAACAGCAGTGGTGGGTTTAACACGTATCAAAGTACTTTTTTAATGTAACGAGTAATCTAACGCGTTAGGGCTGCCATTTAAGTACTTTGTTATTTAGTTATATTTTCAAAAATGTAATTCGTTATTCAGAAAATTTATGTAATCCGTGAGCCAGACATCAGTGATTCCGTTAGTGTGTGTGTAAAAGTCGTCCTAATTCTGATACCTGTCCCAGTCCTGGGTATTTAATGCCTCAAATTGGCTACCAAGGGTCTCTTGAATTTTCTTTTGATTCACTAAATCCAGTGTTTATTGAGTTATTAATTCCATAATTATCAGATTACAGTTAGATATCCTGGTGGCATCCTGGTGGGAGTAAATTATATCAGAAGTTTGTTTAGAATTGTAACAAAATCTAAAAAAAAAAAAAGAATTGGGGTGTTTAAAAAAAGTGGAATACTTATAGAATTGCAGTACACATCGAATCTGCACCTACTGTAGGTATCGTCATAATATTGAATTGGATGACTCCTGGTGATTCCCATCCCTAGTGTATACCATGCTGGCATGTAAAATAAAAGCTGCCTCATTGATTAACATGAACAGTAAGGCAGAACTTTGAGGCTCTCCTTTGAACCTGATTATATTACTATTACAATATTATTATTATTATTATTATTATTATTATTATAATACATGTATTTCTTTTTTTAAAATTATTATTATTATTTTTGTCCGCTGTTAATTAAAGGTAGGAATGGATTCCCAGCTCTTGAATACTGCAGGATGTTTTGCAGGTTCATTTCACAGCATAAATTTTCTTGACTTGGTGTAATCCCAAGTCAAGAAAATTACCAAAATCTCTGGATTTTGGTTAATCTCAGTTTGTGCTGTCTAACCCACAGATCATACTTTCTAGAACAGATCCCTTGAGGTTAACTGCCCTACACTGTTTCACAGTTTTTCCTGCTAGAGCACAGTCCCTGTAAAGCAGTCTCACACCAGAACTGAGTTCCAGCTTCAATCTATGATTCAACAGATCAGATAAATGATCTGGATTGAGAGTAATGAAATCGTGAAACAACAGTAACATTTACAGCGAGGCAGAATAGAAACCCTGGCTTTTGTAGTGAATTACTGACCAAAATGAGACAATGAGACTAGAGATGAGACATTTTCCAGATATTGTTTATTAAACCTAACACACAATTACATTGAGGAGCCACGTTCTGTGTGTGAATACTAAGTGTTCAGTTCAGGTTGTAACCACAACTCTTCATGTTTGGCTTGGTGGTTGTCTGTTTTTTGGTTAACATATATATATGACACTTCAGGGAGACCCAGCTGTATATATTATGAGTTCAGCACAGTTTGTTAAATTTTTTCCTTGTCAAACGCACCTGCTGTGTGCTAATCTACTAATGATCAAGTTTCGCAACTGTGTTTAAGAAGGCCAACCACCAAGCTTTTGAACCATGTGGAGAGGATCATTTAAGGATGAAATGTGAACATGTGGTTGTGGTCAACCATATGTCGTACTCCAGTTTGCTATTGATTGGTTTAAGAATGAGTGAGTTTTTTTTGGTAGATACATGTATGTTTTGTTTCTAGCTAAAGAAAATGTCTTTATTTATCCAACGTTTTGTGTGGCTAAATGCTTCTTAATTTTCAACGGCTAGTTCTGGTCCAGGTAGCATTCCAAGAGCGCATATGCATTCAGTGTAATTGCATTGGGATGTTTTACAGTTACTTTGCTCATATATAGTATATGGGAGTTAGTAGCCTCATCGTCAGACCTTTTTAAGGAATAGAAAATTTGATGCCACTTTAACTGAAAATGCTCACTTTCCATTTTTGCATTGACCTGAAAGTGCTTTCTTCACTTTTTATTTATAAAACACTATCTAGCATGACACTATCCTTCCTCCTTCCTACTGTGCTGCCCAACCAAATCTCGGTTATTCTTATCTATTTTTGGACGTTTACACCTACTCATTAATTAGAACTAGGGACTATCTATCATATCATTTAATATTTAGAAATTACTTCATGAGAGCAAGTCTCCATGTCTCCAGACAGTCATCTTATGCAGAATGTTGTTTACTATAGGATTAAAGGGTACTTAAGGGTACAGGGTCTCTTTGGATTACAGTACTACTGGAGACTTTCTTTTAACTAGGCCTATACTGTAGGTACAGATGTATCCTTATGTACTGTAAGGGCCATATTTCTATATAGTACTTGTTAAACATGCTGTGCTGTGCAAAAGTCTTGATGGCACCCCGTATTTCCTTGTATCAAATAAAATAAAATAATGTAGATTACAGATACAGAGAAAATTTGTTGTTTTCGTAAAAAACCTCAGTAGCAACCTCATTTCCACTCAGCATTCAGCATCACCAGTATACTAATCAAGGGCCTGATTATCTGTCATCATCTTCACCTGTTTCTCATTGGTTCATAGTATAATAGACTTATAGAATACTTCATACAGTAGGTCACTGTGTGGCTTAACGAACGAAAAACCTAACTAATAAATGTACAGGACCCTACAGAAAAAGACAAAAGTCGTTCAGCAAGCCAAGATACAAGAAAGTCTGTCTTTTTAAAAGCAAGATATAAAGCAATGAATTTGTGGCTCAAGAGTTGTGCGCAAAACTGTATTGTTGAGGATTAAAACAAGAACGAGATAATAAAATACAATCCTGAACAACTCAATAGTCTGCTCAGTTAATGTTAACAATGCCGTTCAAATGATGGGTCGTCCCCATCTCATGGATTTAGATACAAACACACAATTTCAATACCATTGAACTGTGAGAAATAATTTGATATTCAGGGATATGTTTCAGGTAGGTCACTGAATTGTGAATTAGTTTTAATGCGGTTGGTTGTGACAGACAATGATGTGAAGTTGGGAAGTGCTGGTCTGTCCTTCACTAGCATACAGTACATGTTAATGATATGAGGACATTGAGTACATTCTAATGATTTACTAAAATATATATATTTTTTAAATGAATATGCTGTCAGTCTGTCGCTCATATAGCATTGTTGTAATTTGAAAGATCTTAGCAGTCAGCATCACAATATAATATAATATAATATAATAATAAAACAATAATTCAATATAATGTACAGTAAAAAGGAAAATGAATGAGAGAATGCATTGTCGTTCTTCCCGTGATCTGTAGGAGGTTTAGATTATGCAACTTCCTGTTCATATGCGTGTTAAGATGAATGTGCGGTGGGACAATAAAATGTTGATTTAACCTATAAAAGATAAATAATGAATAACCTATAAAAGATAAATCATGAACAATCTTGCTTAATGCAAAAACAATAGTTTTGGCTAAATAGATTTTCAAGCATTTATATTTCAATAAAAAGTGTCATTTTATTCGGATGGGATGGGCAAAAATGCTGGTTTACGTATACAGTATATATATTTTTAATATAGGTTTATTAATGCTGTAAGATATTCACCTGAAGCACGCATATATAGATTTGTGTGTGTGTGTGTGTGTGTGTGTGTGTGTGTGTGTGTGTGAAGGACACTTCACGTGTATTCACAATATATTTTACCTTTACTTTCCATTCAGGACATTTACTTCACAAATGTAATATCAGTGGACACAAATGGCAGTCTGATGTAACTTCTATTGAACTATAAGTGATGGCGCAGGGACTTGTGGAAGACCATGTTTATCTAGTGGCTCAGTCGTAATAAAAACCCCAGCGGTATTGGAAATGTGATAAACCGTGCAAGATCTAATGCTGCTCAGGTGTGACATCGAGTGCACCATTGACTAGACGCCAGAAGATTAATGGCCCCGAGTCTGCACAATAGCAGGTTTTACATATCCACGGAGAACCCTCTGTTCTATCTCACACACTAATTCTCTGAGGCAGTGAACGTAAAACACCTCAGTCAAGTTTTTAATTACCCAGCGCTTGAATTGCAACACCGGATGCTGCGTTTCCCTGCAGAACCGCTTTACCAGGCACACCCTGGCTTCCCTGTGTGAGTCAGTAATGGATTTTCTCCTATTGTTAGATTGTGGTGAATGTAAATAGATATTGAAGTACGGGGGTCTTGAGACATTTCATTTGTGTGCAGCCCAAAAAAAAGTTTTATGCAGAATTCTGCTTGATTGCCCGAGCCCCTAGTTAGTATGCCTTCATTTTGTAAACAGGTCAGATGGACACGTATAGTATTTCATATAAAAACTTTAATTATTTTTGAATAAAACAGCAAGATTTTGCACTACAGTGGTACCTCGGCATACGAACGCTCCGCCTCACGAATTTTTACCTCAAGAACGGAAATTTTGCAAGCAATTTGCCTCGGTATACGAAGTATTTTCGGCATACAGGGGACCAAACTGAGTCCCAGCTTGCGTCTTGGTTGCATAAATTAATTTATTTCAAATTTTACTTCATTAACTTGCCTTTTCTAAATGCTTTAATTTGTTTTTATATGCAAACATTTTAATATAATGTTGCATATTGGTAATACTGATAATATTTCTGAGTGACTGAAATGGATTATCTGCATTTAAATGCGTTTTCGCAATATGAAAAAACTCACCCCAGGAACGGATTAAATTCATATGCTGAGGTACCACTGTATTTCTTTCTGAAACACAACTCTAGTTCCAATCCTATAACCACTCCTCATGAATATGATCAATAAGAGTCGGATATTAGGGTTTCTAGAACCAAGACCTCTGGGCCTGTATTTACTAAGCGTCTCAGACTCACTCGTAGGTATCACGCTCAAATTTAATTTAGGACTGAAAATAGTCCTACCTCAGTGTAGGACATAAAAGGACAATGACGTTATTCTAATCAGACTGCGACTGTTTACAAACCCTATAATAGAGCTCTATAGGACTGCCTTCATCTGATCAAAATGATTTCGAAAAGAAAGTGAAACTGGAGAGGATGAGAGTAGTAAATGTAATTAAATAATTAAAGTAAAATTCTGCCCTACTTTTACCTTACCTTTATTTATTTTTATTAAAAAAAATGCCTTTGGTCCAAATGTGTCTTTTATGAGCTCCATGTCACTTAATGTTACTAAAATGTCTCTCCTTCACACGAGTCTCTGCCTGAAACACCATTTCCTCGCTTCTCCTTAGCAGTTAGGACACATCTGGAGCTCTTCTCCATTTTGGGAGTGATTCCTATTCTAAGAATTGTGATAAATAGCTCTTATTCCTACTCCTGAAAATTGGACTGACATAACATCATTCTGAGAATTTCTGGCCCCTTAGGAGCGATTTCCTACTCTGAGACGCTTAGTAAATACCGGCCCTGAACTAATCTAAAATGCTCTTGATTTTGCATGTGACCTAAAGTTTTTCAGGTTTTTCATTCATTGTTGTCTTATAGTTCATTCATTGGTGTCTTATATTAATCTTATAACCAGAGCATGTAAAACTGTACTTTTTTTTTGACTTTCACAAAAGAACAAGCAAAACAAACACAAAGAGGCAGTGTGGCTCACCTCTGTGTCATGCCTCCGAGGTGGGTTTCTGGCAGGTACTCTGGTGTCATCCCACAGTCCAGAGACATCTGTTGTAGGCTGATTGGTTTCTTCACATTGCCAGTAGTGTGTGAGAGGCTGTGTGTGTGTGTGTGTGTGTGTGTGTGTGTGTGTGTGTGTGTGTGTGTGTGTGTGTGCATGTGCCCTGAGAAATGTGTTGGCACAACATACTGTATAAAAAACTGGACAAACCTCTGTGATGTCACCCATACTGTAGGTTATTTGAAGAGCATTTTTGAAGCTCAGCTGAAGTTATCGCCATCCTACACCTCAGCTACCCCAAGCTAGCTAGAATCACTAATGTGTCTTAATTTATATTCTAACCTTACTTCCATTTGATTGAACTCTGTCATCCATAGCCTACACATTGTCTGTGTCAACTTCTATATAGTAGTATAACTTACCACAAGCCACAAGTCCAGTTAGCTGGTTAGCTAAAGTGATGCCTAGCCGACTTTTGGTCTTCATCTGCAACGTAGCTGTCACTCAAATCGGCCACACCTCTACTTATGCATAATTTTATGGCTTAATATAAAGATAAAAATTCACCCCATATAATTGTTATGAGGAGAAAATCTAACTTTGGAAACCAAAAAATGTTTTTCTTGTAGCAGCCTGCAAACATTTATTTCTATTTTAAAGCTCAGCATTTAATATGGGGTTTATGGGGCTTAACTCACTTTTAAAGCCAGCTCCTAGTGGTCATTTGAGGAACTGCACATTTTGGCACTTCCGCAAATGGTTTTATATTTTAGAACCTGAGGTTGCCCCTTGTTTGGCACCCCAGCCATGAGCTCCCTGAGAACTTTTAAACTACTCTTTTTAAACAAGTAAACAGGTGAAACAGGTGTGGTTGGAAGATACGAATTACAATAAACATGACTGTCTCTACTATCATTGTATAAGTACAATTAGATTCAATGTTTTCTTTCCCAAAACGGTTTGTTCTATGCATAAAAAAAAGGAAAAGATGAAAAAATATTGATATGAATTTCCAGAAGCTGATTGTAATGGGAAACAGTGACTACTGAGACAATAACAATTCAGTGCAGCACAAAAACTGTTATATAACTCTAGCACGACACACAGTTTTCTCCCATTAACACACTTCACTGCAAAAATAAAGACACCATCCAAACTAAAATATTGTATTGAACACCACAGATCATATCCATAATATTAGCCTTTTTGTTGAGGGCGTGAACATGATGCTATATCACAAAAACCATTATCAGTAGAGGATAGAGCATGAAGTCTATTGCTGCATAAATCTCTCCTTCTGGGGATTTAACTATGCATCGATACACACCATTGAAACCTATGCATTTTTTTAGTTCTATAGTTGTCCATGGTGTGCATATTTTTTCATACCATTTGAATTACACTCCTTTTCAAGGCATGCGCAATTATTTACACACTAACTCATAGAATGTATAATTCCTTCAGGTTGATATGGAGATAATGATGTCATGCTTGGCAGCCTAGACTGACGCCTGCATTTCTATTACGTTCCTAATGATCTCATTACCTCATTACGTCAGCAGTTTGTAATGCATCAATATTCATTTACTGATTAGTTAGTCATGCTGCTAGAGAAAAACAAAAAAAATGCTGTGATAAACTCTTGAAAATTACCAGGCATATCGATACATGGGTACAATCAGGGACCTTTAGTGCTCCTGAGAAATTCTTCTGTTATTATTATTATTATTATTATTATTATTATTATTATTATTATTATTATTATTATTATTATTATTATTATTATTAWTAWTAWTGTCCTGCGCTACATTTGAAAGGAAAAAACTTTGCACTCCACATGGTTTGTTTCCCCACTTGTCCCTAAAGGAGGTTCATGAAACTCGGTGTTCATGATTACTGCCTACTGCTATCACATTACCCTGATGGCAGTCAGAGAGACTTGCTGATTTACTGGGTTCGGATGGGAGGTGAGCCATTACCGGTCCCTCAGGAGAAAGGCTGATCACAGTGATACAGGAGCTGTCTAGAGACAGATGTAGAGATTTGATGCATTTATGAGAAGGGAAGATTCCAAAGGTGACTTTACCTAAGGATACCACAAATCGAGAAATCTCAATCTGTAGCCTGTTACCACTGATTGCTCATTTATTTTTGTTCCTGTGTGGAGTTGATCGATCGTTTACATTTTCACTGATACCCATTTGATAATGTTCTTTACAACATTATGACGATTATTAATGTAACTGCTGCATGATTTGATCAATAAGTCACAAGGTTTGTTTGAGCAAGTCTCAAATGTCCATAGGTCATGTTCAGTATACTGTATATGAATTTCTGACCATGCATACATTACCTGTAATAAACTGCAATCTTTGGCAAGTAGATAACTGCATGGACCCATATTGTGAATTTAGTTTTTAGAATTCTCTGGTATAAAAAGTAGTTCATGACTAAATTAAGTCCTGTGGCTGCATCACACCTCCATTGCCGTGCTTGACAGGCTTGCTTGCTTCCAAACAAACCATACTTGTTCAGTCTTTTTCTAATTGTGCTGTCATGGACTTTAATATTTTGCACGCTCGGTGAGGCCTGTAGGGTCTGAGATGTAGCCTTTTTAATTTTTTTTTTCTCTGATCATTGCACGGTCTGATGTCGGGATGAATGTGCTGGGACAACCACTGCTGGCAACGGCTTTCCACTTGTGAATAATCTTTCTCACAGTAGAACGCTGAACTATAAATAGTTTGGAAATGGTTTTATAACCCATTTTCAGATTGATGTGCAGAAACAATTGCTGCTCTAAGGCCATTGCTTATGTCTTTCCCTCTTGGCATTGTGTTAACACACAGCTGAAAGCTCTAAACCAGCTGAATGCTCTAAACCAGCAAACTGCCAAAACAGCTGCTTTTATAGAGGTCTGCACATCTGCTGATGATAAGTTAATCAAGGGCTGATAATTAACAGCACCTGGCTGGAACTTACCCTCTTAAATCCTGTGAAAGCATTTGAGATTTAAAAAAAAGTTACTTGTCTCAGGTTGTATTTGCCTAATACAAAGACCAATTGTGATCAGATGTTTTTTTTAAAAATTTTTTACACAAAAACATAGAATTAAAAGACTTTATCCATCCACCCATCCATCCATTGTTTAAAATAATTTATGAATGTCTGTATAGGATAATTTCAGATAATATAATCATTTCAAATAAGCCATGATGAAAATTTAAGCAATATTCCTGTCTTGAAAATTCATAGATAGTCAGTTCACGTTCTTCAAGAGTAAAGGTTTTCTGTCTAGTAAATGGTTTATATCGTTCTAAACGTTTCTACTTGGAGGCCTCACTCACTCACTCACTCACTCACTCACTCACTCACTCACGGTATACCATTTTATCCTAGATACAGGGAGCCTGGAGCCTATCCCAGGAGAATGGTGCCACAAGGCATGTGGTAGACCCTGTACATAATGCCAGTCCATCGCAGGGCACTGGAGGCCTCACTTTAAAGAAAACACTCTTGTAGGGTTTCAAGTAGGAACTTTTTAGTTGTAATATTCTTAACAAAAACTTGAGGATTGTAAACTTTTGCATTTTGTCTAATGTGAGATTTGATTATGTATCAATAATCTCAAATGAGTTATTGTAAATTATGCAATATTTTAATAATAGATGCTACAGAATAGGATCTTTATAACATACACACTTCCTGTCCTTTTATTCATTGATGTATAGACTTGATGTTCTCTTAAAGAGGCCAGCTGTCTTTTACGTTCCTTATTTAGATCCTGATATATTTTAGTGACGTAAATGTGCAGTATAATGGCAATATAATGAAATTAGTTACACGTGAGCATTATTAAAAAATAATACTGTTCAAAAATAGTAGATTTATTGTAAGCTGTGAAAAGGTTAGATAATATGTTCAATATGAGCATGTGCACAGAAATGAAAGATGCTGTTCTTTTTTTTTTTTTACAAGAGCAACGAGGCCTGCTAAATCTGTCCTGAACAGCTGCAGCTTCTTTTCCCTAAGGATCGAATGCAAAAACGCTGACATTTTGGTCTAAATCCAGAATGCCAGCACAGATTTTATATCAAATGAATCATACTGTTGTTTAAATATTGTTTTAGACCCTTCATAAAATGTCCAGCAAGTATTGGTCTAGTAAAGCTGACAGAAACGTTAGCGTCGCATTATCATGCTGACAGAAGGGTGTGTCAAGGTAACAGCAGAAGGTGAATTCTGGCACTGATATTTTACACATTGGGGCTAAGTAAAGATCTGGGCTGACACATACACTGTCACAATTAGGAAAGAAAAAAGCCTCCTGCTGGAGCTGTGCCAAGGACATGTAAAGAAATCACAATGACAGTAGGCATTTTGAACAGCGAGTCATATCAGCATTCGACACTGTTACTGGGTGCAGGCTTTTATCTGAAGTGACTTAAGAGAATGAAACGCACCATCAGTGACAACTTTTGATCAAAGGTTTCTTTCTAGGTTTTTCTAGGCATTATTAGATAGAAACAAGTAGTGATGTTCTGTGTAAAATAAAAAATAAAAATTAAACAGAACCAGGCATGGAAAAATAATAAATCAATGTAGGGAGCATGCTTCTACCAGAGCAGCTTTTTAGGGAAATAAGGATGCAACATTCTACTTACTGTGTTATTATTTTATTTAAAGTATCCAGCCAAGCGTGGCACGGTGGCTTAGTGGTTAGCACTGTGTCATCATTTTATTTATTATTTTGTTTGCATGTTCTCCCTGTGCTAGGTGGGTCTCCTCTGGGTACTCTGGTTTCAACCCACCGTTCAAAGATATGCAAGCAGGTTAGATTAACTGGTGTTCCCAGATTGCCCGCACTGTACAGTATGATTGACAATTGGGTATCGAGCTGGCAACCCAACATTTTAAGCAACTGCTACAGAAACAACGGCTGTATCACTAGGGTGGGGAGTACTCATCCCCCAAGTTCCGGATCGCACGTTGATGGACCAAATACCAAAATAATTTTTTTCCTACCAAAATTCTTCTAAAATTCTACAATTCTGTCATAATGGTATTGGTATGTCCCCTTTAAACACATGTGCCCACTGTGTTTCTGGTGTGCCCAGGCGGCGATGGCACTGGTGCATGGTCCCAATCATTGTTGCTTGCAACTATATTTTGCTTTTGTGATTAAATTAATTAATTGTCATTTTTACATTGTAAATCAAGGTCTGTGAAGTTACAATATATGATTCTTTTCCCGTGTACATACAGTATAAAAATAAATAAGTTAAAGACATTTATTTAAACATAAACACGTGGGCCAGCGTTTCACTGTCTAGATATCGATGGGAGGACAGATCAATCAAATGTGCAGAGACATCAGCCACTGTCCCCACCTCTGAAAAAAAATGCATGCACAAGACACCTTTTCATTCATTCATATACGTTTGATAGCAATGTAGTGCCATACACAGGCTGCAATACTACTCTTGCAAAAATGAATGTGTGCGTGGCTTTTACTAAATCTTTGTGGGTGTACTCATTTGCGCTCTGTAATTTATTGTTGCATCATGCTTTTGCTTCGAGTTCTATTGGTGGAGCACGCATTTTCATTATCATGAATCCGATTAATTGTGCAGCCCAAAATATGACTATAAGAATCTAAACTGTTTTCCATGCTGTTTGTTTACAAAAATTCTGAAGTGAAGGAATTTGAAAAAAAGCCACAAATTGCCTTATAGAAATAGTACCAAAAAGGCGGCCAATCAGTTATTTGCATATTTTACTCAGGTCATAGCTATTGATATTTGTGGAATAACATCTAGATTACGTCCAGAATTTCGGGATAGATCGTACACGATACCTGAAGAGCCTCACCTTGTCGCACCTCTGTAGTATCGCCATGTAACAGAGGAATATGACTGGCTTGTATTTGCGGTACTCCCCTTTTCCCAAACAGAAGGACTGATTCAATTTCCAGGCATCTGGGAATCAATGCGGCGCAATTACAAACAGAAGAGCCGACAAATGAGTGCTTGAACAAATCATTGTTAATTAAGTCGTTTTCATTTGCTCTTTTAGTTGAAACCACCGCAACAGCTTGTGCTTGCGGTTGTTGTGTAATCATGATAATTTAGTGCTTCGTTCTGCTTATAATGTATATCCTGCTTGATTATTGTAGACGCTTTAAAATCCCACTGTTCTCTTAAACATTATTTACAGTAAGTTCTTACTCTGGGTATTTAATGTAGTCATTTAAGGTTGTCTTCTCATTGTATCTATTTTAAGTGTTGTATTAATAAATATAAAAAACACTCTTACACTAAATTTTAACGTATAAAAAGCATTTTAGCATGCATTATTGACTATTCATTTAACTCATTTAATATTCTTTTTTACACTTAAAAAA
>QMIH01000181.1:102612-116428 GCA_003987875.1 Clarias batrachus
TATATATAAAAAATTGAACTATTCAGGATAAGAATACACCGTATCAGCACAGCATGCCTACTTTCCACAGGCAAAGAATTTTATCATCCTTAACTAAGTTTCTGTTGTCGACAGAGTCTCACAACCTGGTTATTTATTACTTTTTGTTTTCTGTTATAGACAAACCTTTTTGATGGATGTAGACTAAAAGCCTTAGCAGCACAAACATTTTCAGCAGCCCTTTTTGTTGAGTCTGCTTTTGAAATTGTTATTAAGGAGAAACATGTTTTTTTTTTCTCTTACCAAAGTAAACTGAGTATGTGAATCTTTTTATTCAGACCACACTAAATTACAGCTGTCTTATAGCATTTTGCATGTGATTTTTGTTCTTGCTTTCATCTAGATGAGATGTTTACAAGATTTCTTCAGCTTTAATAGATTTACTTCAGGTGCAGTGTTGAGGAAGCTACTTTGCAATTAACAATTAATGTCAGTCTGCAAGCTAATCATGATTCATAGCAGCTACAGTAAGCTACAGCCATGCTACTGTTTTGTTAAAGTAGCTAGCTTACCTACAGTATCGTTTTGATGGAAAAATAGCTAATCTTATAAGCTAAGCTTCTGTTTTTTTATCTTATTGAAACTACTTTGTCAATCAAAAGATATATTCTTTTGTGGTAGACAACTCTTTGTTGAAGATTATTTGCAGAAAGTGAAAATGTATTCCTAGGCCATGGCTTTCTATGGAATGGGAGCAAGATATTATGTTGTGGCAATGACTTAGCAACTTGGGAACAAAATAGTATAATACAACTTAATAACCTCAACATTTTAGCCTCTAAATTTACTGTTAGTATAGAGGGTAGGTTATTTTTTATGACCCACAACATACCTCCGAAACAACAATCTTTTCACCAGTAGGACTCTACTAGCAATTCCTAGTTCAGTTAGTTTCTAGTCAGCCATTTTGTACAATTATGGTAAACAGTTGTCTGTGGCTATATGCTAACTGGTGAATATCATTCAATTAAATAGCTTTTTTGGGATGTTTGCTTCTACCATATATGTACAGTACATTTCAACAGTTTTGGACACAAGTGTGAGTAGTTTCACATATAGCATTAGGTACAATAATTACACATGTGGCATTACAGTTGGTAATTAAGTAGCAGCAACAACAATAGTAACTTGTTATTTTAAGACGCGAAGCTGTCCGGAACAGTTCTCTCAAAACCCTTCAAGCACCATGATGATTCTAGCTCTCATAAAGACCATCCCAGGAAAGCAAGACCAAAACATACCTCTGCTGCAGAGGAAAAGTTTATGTAGAGTTACCAGCCTCAAAAATCACCAATTAACAGCACCTCAGTTTAGAGCCATTATGAAGGCTCATAGAGCATAAAGATCAGACACATCTCAATATGAACTGTTTAAAGGAAATTATTGCAATGTAGAAAGAAATCAAAATCAGGGTAGACCAAGGTGTGTCCAAACTTTTGCCTTGTGGAGTATGATCATGCTTTTCAACACTGCTCGTTATTTCATATTGGCTGTCACTAGGTATGAGTAAATTTATCAAATATTTAATGGCTACAGAACTTGTGGTATCAGTGGAGTCATGATAATACTTTGTGAATAATTTTGGTCTACTTTAAGAAGACAATAGTAAATTTGATTTTACCTCTACCACTGTTTAATGCCTAGTTACCTTTTACTTGCAAGGACCCCTGTGTTTTTTGTGCCAAACTGTGTGTCACAGTTAACAAATTTAATGAGACGATGAAATGGGACAATCTCCCTAGTCATGAGAAAAGCATAATAATAAGTGTAAACTTCTGGAACAGCAATCAGGTCAGATTTATTAAGTTGATAAACCCAAGAATGGCAACAGTGGTATAAACTCCAGCTTAGAGAAGATTACCACTTCGCTCATGATCATGTCCCTACACGTGTTGTTAGTGCTATTAAAGTGTGTAATCTTTTCTTTTCAAACATTGACAAGTGTTGTGAAATTAATAGAATTCTTTATAGATGTGTGAATGTGAATGATTTGAAATATATATAATAAAAAATATGTGATACAGTATATGATACTATATTATATTATAATAGATAATACATATCCTCCTTTAAATGTAAAATATTCTTGCATAGTTTAAAGTGCAACTTCAGCAATAACATTGTGAAGCTATTGTTTATGAGCGATTGCCATGGTGCAAGAACATTACTGAGCAGATACGTAATAGTATATGCCTTTTCCAGTAAGCAGGATTGCATGACATTTGGAAAAATAACCTTTACCCAAAGGAAATAAAAAGTGCTTCCAAAGCTGGTTGACCTTGTGAAAAAGCACATTAACAACCTGTTGCAAGACATTTCAGCCTTCAGCTTCATCACTGATATTTGGACTTACAGCAGTGTCAGTGTCCATGTCCCTCATCAGTTTAACAGTGTAGTGGATGGGTGAGGATTTTACTCTGAAGTCATTCTACATACAGTACAACATAGTTTCAGGCAATAGCAGGTATATTTGATGTTATTTTTCAGACATGGTGCATTTCAAAAAGTTTAACTTTATGTTGTATTCTGGGACACTAATAAGTGATTGTATCAGTTCTTGGTATTGTCAAGCACCCAAATTAAACTACTTACACTCATTCTCAGTCTGGCAAAGTGTGGCATTGATGCATACTTACCTGTGAGTTATATAGAAATGCCTAATCTCCAAAAGCTTAATGTTAAACGAATGGTGTTAAATGAAACATCTTCAACATCAAGAAACATCTGTATTATTTTCTGCGCTTTATGTTCTTAATGTGACTGCAGTGCTAAATAAATCTTCCCCATGCGGCTAGTTAGTACTGGATTTAGAAAAGATGCATATTGAGTTTCAAATGATTTCCTGTTTTTTTTTTTTTAAACCACCATGCGTTGATTTCAGTTAAATTAGCCATCAAAACAAAGTTACAGGACAGCATGGCGGCACAGTGGGTAGTGTTCCTGCTTCAAAGCTTCTGGATCCCCATTGTAGGCCTGAGCTTGGCTTTCTGCTAGCGTACACCTTTCATTTTCTTTATAAATCTGCAACATGGAACAAGCAAGAATCAATCATTCAAATGTTTATGGAGTTTTATAATTTCACAATTGCTGGAAGAGAAGATGAAAAATAAAAATGTTTTTTTTTATATGGCTGTATATTCCACAGCCACACTTATGCTGAGTTCATGGCTTAACTATCATTTTATTCAAGTGTTATTAATAATTTTCGTGATGCCACAGAAAAGCCAATGCAGCACTATTAGTCTTATGGGTGCTCCAGTCGAGGGGTCACCACAGCACACAAGTTTTATACCAGGTGCATTTCCTGACACAACCCTACCATTTTATCAGAGGGACCGAAACTGCATCCAGTGACTGGGGTTTAGGCTTTGAGTAAGAATTAAACACGGGCATTCTGCATGGCAGACGAGAAGCCTACGATAGAGCCACCAATGCCCTAGAAAAGCCAAAAATACAGCAAAATCACAGAAAAAAAATCGATGCTGGCCATGATAGAAAGACACCAGAACACCCAGTGCACCACTGTCTAGGTATTGCGACCCATAGTACCAAAAGCATCAGTCGTTACCATGCTGGTGCCAGACACCACAGCACACCCAGGACAACTTGTGGATATTGGCCTGAGGGACCAGAGCTGCCCCGGTGACAGGGAGCCTACACAATACTGGGCAATAATGTGTTGTGCTGTAATGTTATGGCTGATCGGTATATAGTTTTAAAAAATAATAATTTAATGAAATGTCAAAATGCTACAGTATATGATAGATGAATAAGGCATCATAATAAAACCTAAAAAAGTTTTAGGTATTACCTATAATCAAGCCTGGCCTGTGTCATCTGGTGTTTAAACGTACTGTTTATTTACCACTGGGTGAATTTATAATTGTACGTTGATTGAAATTCTATGGTCTGTAAGTTGTACAGTATAAGTTAGTCAGTCAGTAGTCGGCTTTTCACATTTCGTCCGTGGTCTGTAACTCTCAATGAGCACCAATTGCATTTTTCATTCTGTAAATGTAGCCATGACACATGAATAAATTACTTATTTAATTAAATGGTGTTGACACATTTCTGTAGTCTTTCTCCATTTCCCTCCTGTCTTCATTCTTTTCTGTCTCTTGGCATTTTGTGGAATATTAATTCTTGTCAGAAATCATGTTGTAATTGTAGTTTATGTAGACTGTGCATTAATTTGACTGGGTTTTCTTTTATTTCCTTTAGACCATCATCTGCCTGACTTTGTTGGGAATATGGCCTCGGACAACATGCAGCGTAGTTACTCCATCATACCGTGCTTCATATTCGTGGAGGTAAGGTTTCAGTTTGGGCAAAGTATCCCATGATTCTGATGAGTTTGTTTTTCATTTGCATCCTCAGCTGTGATCCAGGTCTTGCTGTCCCATTTTTTTTTCTCCGCACAGTGCAATCTGTTTTTTTTTTGTTTTTTTTGTTGCCATAATCCTTAGGCTCTCCCTATGCTGGCTGGGTGTTTAATTAAAATTTGTGTTAAATCCCCTTGATCACTGAGGACCATCAACACTTCAAAGTTGCCTTCTCATCAACATACTCGCTCTGCATATATCACTTTAAGCGAGGGTTATTGTGCCTGAAAACCCAAAGCTGTACAATGCTGATAAAGTGCCATGCTTTTCCCATGCAAGGGCATGTTTGGCTCCCGCTGTGCGTAAGACACTGGGATTGCATTTGGCAGTTGTTTGGAAGTCTTTATACAGAAACACATAGAGACACCCATGTCCCCTTTCTGACATTTCAGTTTATCATTGTTGGTCTCAGATTTTTGGCACCAAAATAACTCCCCAGCTGTCAGACACCATTGATGTTTGTCTCTTTTACCACCCTGGAGGAACTCTGAGCTGAACATTATTACAGTAGACTTGCCAAACTATCCTAGTCCCAGACTAACTAAGCGATTAGTGTGAGTAAAAAACAAATTGAGGTATTATATATGTATGAGTGACTCCATAATTGGGGTATAATTTGGGTTCCATTTACATATATGTATGCAAAGTAAAAGGAAATGAAATTGGCAGCTTCACTGCAAGGCCAAACGTTTGTCTTCGCCAGATGTGTTTGTTGAGCTTTGCAATATTTGGTCTTTCTTTGCTGTCGTAATCACCTCGATTCCTCTTCCGGGAAGACTTTCTGCTAGATATTTGAGATATTTGGTTGAACTTCCTGCTGTAAGTAACTGTACTCATTCAGCCACAAGGGTATTAGTTGGATCAGGCACTGGTGATCGATTGCTAAGGAGTTCCAGTTCATTCCAAATGTAAGTCAGTAGAGTTTAGTGTCTTTAGCATTTAGTCTCTGTACAGGCCCCTTCAGCTTTGGCAAACTTTCTGCTTTTTAGTGTAGTTAGTGTGCTTTTCATATGTTGTATATGCATATATCAATTGAATAAAACCTACCTTACCAGTCAAATGTTTGGACCCATCTTCTAATTCCAACGCCTTTCCTGATGTTTATTTCTTGCAACATTGTAAAACAATGCTGAAGGCGTCCAAAATATGCAGTGATTTCCTTTGAATAGTTGCAGTTGTTTGTGAACCAAAACAAATAAATTTTTTTTGAAGAAAATTAAAATAAGTTGTCTGTAATATCCTCAAGTCATTAGCATGGGTATACAGTAGTTCACCCCATTTTATGCATTTGTGAATTGTGTCCTAAAGTGAAACCATATAACTTAAGAGTAACATCTGCCAAGTGATCCATTTTAAAATGCATGTTTTATTGTATTCAGTATTTATATAATAATAATAATAATAATAATAATAATAATAATAATAATAATAATACAGATTTTAATATTTGAGGGATAAATCGCCCTCGTGTGATGCTATGGAAGCTGGTTTCAATAGAAGGCAGACACACAAGCAACAAACACACATTGATTCATCTTGTTGAAGTGCCTCTTAGGCTGTGAAAGCTAGAGCTGTGTGTTGCTTTCACAGGCTCTGACAAAGCGCTTGTGCATTATGCTTGTCTTCATCCGTCTGCTCTATTCCCCATGCTGCTTGCATACTAAAGCTCTGAAGGCAAAACAAAAATGAAAATGTCATAGCCGGTGCTGACAAAAACTGTAGAATGCAGAGAACAAACATGCTCATGCTGCTTCAATACACACAAACCATGATGCAGGGGAAAAAAAAAAAATCACATATTTTGTTGGATCACCTTCAGCTTTTTTTTGTGAAAATGTCTCAACCATGTTACACAATCTGACAATGTGTTTTTGGTCAGGATTTTGGGTTGATGTTGGGAGAGTCAAACCTTGCACATCCCAAAGACATTAAATGGTGTTAGGGTCAGGACTCATTGCCATACTGTATCATGTTTGAAAATGAAGGAAATTTGAGGCAATGGAATATGTCAATGCTGTCAGGGAAGAAAACCTCGTGATAACCCGGTCATTCAGTACATTCAGGTCATCAGCTGACTTCATTTTATTTCCACATAATATTGGTGAGCCTAGAGCTGAACAAATAATGCAAACCCAGATCATATCACTGCCTTCAGAGACTTGTACAGTATGATGGCCGTTATGCATGATTGGTGCATTGCTTCATGCTCTTTTTTTTTTTTTTTTCTACCCTCATGTGCCCATCTGTCCGGAATAGGGATATAGAGGGAGATGGCGATTTTAGTTTTCTTAATGATTGAAAAGTGTTTAAATAATCTCTAATCGCGGACCTTATTTCCACAAAGTTATCATGTCAGCACAATCACAAGGTTTTAAGAGTTTCCAATAATTTCATCACTCTCCTTAGTTGTTGTCTTTGCTTGATGCAGGCTTCATTAGTGAGATAAACAAAGAATATTCCGACTTCTTTGAGCTGACAATAAGGTTGCTATAGACTTTTTGCAAAAATGTGAGACTTGCATGACATCAGTCAGACAACAGTGGATGGTGCAGGTACCATTAACAGACATTAGGCTATGTATTTGTATGTATTTTTGCTGATAATGACGTTTGCTAGTGTTAATGTTCTCTCATTCAGTGCTTTTGTTACAATTGACACGATTAATAAATTGAGTCCCAAATAGCATAAAATGGGAAGCTAGTGCACTTCCCAGGTGTAGGATGTTGCATCCGTTATTCCACAAACCATGTATAGTAGCGCCTTTGTTCAAGTAAACAGGGATTTGGGATTCAGCCTTGAGTTAGAAGTACGGTTCAGTCAGAACACTGTTTTTTTGCTCACCACTGTTGTAAAGAGTGTTTATTTGAGCTACTCTACTCTTCCTGTGACCTTGAACCCATCTGGCCATTCTACTCTGATGACAATACAGCAGATCTGCTTGCACAGCTGGACTTTTTTTTTTTTCCTCCAGCAATTTCTGGTTATCTGACGTCAGCTTATCTAACATGAGTAACCATGGCAATTGAATTGAGTTATGTTCTTACATTTTGATGAATAAGGTGAAGAGTAACTCAGATGCGTTATGTGTATTTATTCTGCTGCTGATTAGACAATTGAACAAATAAGCAGGTGTAAGCAGATGTTCCTATTAAAGTGGCCTTGGATAGTGTTCACCTGAAGCATGTCAGCATATTATTAGTGCGTTAAATATATGGAATGGGTGTGTCTGCATGTGCTGTATTCTGAATTTTTTTATTTTTATTATACATTTATAAAGAGAATAATGAATAATTGATATACGACTTGTGATTACTAGAAGAAATGACTCTGGTGTGGAACACATGATTGGACCTACAGACCCAGACCATGACAGTAAATAAAAGTCAGGTGGTCTGTGTTTTGCACATTCGTGGCCAAAAAGCTAAGACCTACTGTACATATCCCCTCATTTATCATGTAATGATAACAAAGCAACAACGCCGCCAACATGGTAATGCAGTTTGAGTTTATACATTGCGTTCCATTAAAATAGAGGACTGAAATACTACCTCAGATATTACACAGACATTTTAATTTGTATGTCTCAGAATGTCCTTCCAATGAAATGGCCTCCTCACTGACGCAGCAATATGGTGACATATGTTCGCTCCGTTCGCTCCGTTAACCCCCCCCCCCCCCCCGAGATCTACTGAGCCGGAGTTGGAGGCTGTCCATTTTTCGTGTGCTGGTCTTTTTGTTTCCGCAGTCAAGGGCTAAATTCAGAGGAGCTCTGCCATCTATGCGCGCACATTATTATTTTTTTTAGATGATCCACAGATTATTAGTTGCACATGGTTTGTGTCTATTACTTATTTGATTGGGGCACTTGAAATAGCAGTGGCTCAGGGGAATAGTACTCTATTGATAGAGTTTAGTGCGAGAGCTTGGAGTGGACATAGTGAATGCAGAGCCAGTGCTTGACAGTGCTGAGCACGGCTTGTTGAAGTGTCTTTCCTTAGATCACTGCTTGTATGTGTGTGAGCAAGGGATTTTATCCTTTGTTGCCCCTGAGGCCATGGATGATGACACCTCTACCCACTGTCCTATCCCTGGCTTTTCAGCCACGACTTTTAAAAGGGCATTGACTAAGCAGTGAGATTCTAAAAATAAATGTTTAAAAAAAGGTAAAAAAGAAAGAAAAAAAATGCAAACTGCTGACTGCTCTTGCCAGCATTTACAGCCTCTGTCACCAGCCTACCTGAGCCATCTGTTATTGCCTGCCTTTCAGACAGCTTGCAGCAGAACAGAACTGTAGCACACACCATGGCTAGATATTTTTTTTCACATTGGGAGCGGGATTTCATTACTTCCCCTTGCCATTTACTCTTGAGGCTACGTATATGTCTCAATTTCGAGGTAATTTAATCAGCTAAAGGTGCTGTTGATTGCTTAAATCTGCTGCTCAACTCTGGCTTGTAGGATGTTGATGAATTATTTGCATCTTAATGAGTTTTTGATATGGTCAAAGTCTTGCATATGGAGGATATGAAGCATAAAGCACTATGCATCACAATGAAACTGCACTGAACAACATCGATCACCAACTGTACATCAGTACTGAGAACAGGATCATGGCCACCCAAGACACACCCATAGCTGTGGGGGCCAAAGTCCAGCCTGTCCAGTCCAATCCTACAGAAAGCCAGTACAGCATAAATCATTGAAAAATCTCAATACTGGTTAAGGTTTAGGAAGGTATCAGAACACCCTGTGCACCACAGCCTGCTATGCAAAGGACCCAGTAGGCAAAGTCCCAAAGGCTGCTGACAAGGCCACCAAATTCCCCAGTCTGATTGTGCTGGACAAACAAGTCTGATCCTTGGAGGCGCCATTCCGTCTACCAACGTCCTAGTGCAAAACACAACAGCATCTCCCCAGATTGCAACCCGATGAGCATCCATGGGATGTACTGGACAGACAAGTCTGATCCATGGAGGCCCCATCGTGCCTACCAACGTCCTAGTGCCAGACACATACCTGTGGAGCCACTCCTTGGGGGAGGAGAGCGGCACTGTTGTCACAAGAGCAACCCAAATCGTATGTGTTGTTACTGTTAATAATTTTAATATTATGGCTGGTCTGTGTATAAATGGGGTTCATCCAGCAGTTATCCAATGGCTGATTTCGTTTTGAAAGGATGCACACACATACACACCCCTACTTACTGTAGTTAAGTAACTGTAGCAAGTTGATTGATGTTATAGTGTACAGGAGCCCTGTTCAGCCTTGCCAAATGCCCGTGTTTCAGTTTACTCAGAGGTGTTGGATTGACAGCTGACCTTAAAGATGATGTATCCTGGTGATTTTGTTAAAACCTAGTGGGTACAGTTGACATATTCACAGCTTCTTTTGCAATCCGGTGTGCCTTATTTTTCATCCTACACACGGTTTATTATTTAACCAAAATGGGACTCAAATAACACCAACACAGATCCTGGCAGGAGGAGAACAGGCCTATGTTCTGTAGGCGAGATTTGTGAGTATGAAGACAGCAACCTACAGGAATAAACTCATATTTTGTGTTTAACATCCTGTTCGAATAGTTGACATGGTGTAGGGAGTGTTGTTGTCATCTCACAGCTCTAGGATCTTCCTGTTTGGGTTTCCTCATTATTCTCTGGTTTCCTCCCAGATAATGGCAGTACACCAACTGTACTCTAAATTGCGTACTTGGTGTGAACATACAGTATAAGAAGGTGTGTGTGCCCATAGTGCCGTAGTGCTCTGTCTAGAGTGTGTTTCTGCCTAACAGCCAGTGACGCACTGTGGTGGTTATTGAACACGAATGAATGGGAGTTAATAATTTGCTTAACAATGTTATTAAAGATTCAGTTATTTGTCACATTTCTCTTACAGCACACATCCTAGTTGGGAATCTGAGGTCAGAACGCAGGGTTAGCCAGGATACAGCAACCCTGAAGGAGATATCGTTAAGGGCCTTGCTCAAGGGCTCAACAGTGTGAACAGGCAAAGCTGTGGCTTAAAACCTAGACCTTCCAATCAGTAACCCAGTAACCCACAGCCTTTACCGATTGAGCCACCATAATCTCCTGAAACGCAAATTAGTTAAAATATGTAAATGCTGCTATCTCTTCAAGCTATCTCTGGCATCCAAAAACCACCACTGCCTCAGAAAGCAGTTAGACATTACGGAAACATTTCCCTAATTTTCTTCTTAATTTGTTCCTTTTGTAGGAATGAATTTAATTTGTAGGAAT
Source organism: Clarias batrachus (assembly GCA_003987875.1). Classification (NCBI taxonomy): domain Eukaryota; kingdom Metazoa; phylum Chordata; class Actinopteri; order Siluriformes; family Clariidae; genus Clarias; species Clarias batrachus. The sequence goes on from QMIH01000181.1 coordinate 113,291, forward strand.
TGCCAATTCCTACCGGCTCTAACTGGAGTGATACAAGGCTGGTTCTCTGTGACCCAACCTAACTAAACCAACTACCAACCAAACCAAACCAACTTACAGACACGTATGATTGGCTAGTCTCACTATGATGAACGAGAGAGAGAATATGCTAACCCTGTTAACCAGACAGTATAGCCAGGTTTTGATCTCTTGTATCCCTAGCAGCAGATGACTGTGGCATCATCAGGATTCAATATCGTCATCGTAACCTCTGGAGTAACGCACATCCCAGAAAACATTTAGATGACATTCTATAAAGGAAAGCATAAGTACAGATCTTGGCGGGAGGAGATGCAATGCTAATTGAATTAATGCAAGAAGCAATCTGCAATTCTTGTAGTCCATGTCTAGTCGGGATATAAAAAAATAGATCCCTTTTTTTTTGTTGTGCTTCTGACTCCCTGTCAGTGTTGTTTTACCTGAAAACCTCTTGTAAGTTACTACAGATGTTATTGCTGCTGCCAGACAAATATACAGATATAAAAACTTCTGAATATACCCAAGGCAAGTTTATATTTCATTAAGGATGTGGTTTTGAATGTATTTATTCATTCACTTTTAGTAAGAGCTGAACTCTTGACGAGAGACTCTAGAGATGTGTTGCCATGCTGTTGTTTCTAATATAATTTGTTTCTAACACACAATGATGGTTTTGGTGATAATTAGACGACCTCTGGCTGGAACTTGTGGTCCCTGGGTCCTCCCTGTGATCTGTACATACAGTATCGTAGATAATTACACTTCAAGGATTTTGATAAAATTTATTCAAAGTATTCTCAATATTTACATATTACAAATTAAGGATGGGAATCAACAGGGACCTCCTGATACCTAGGTGCTGAGCGTTGTATTGTATCCTGTCGTATCTTCTCAGCCCCAGCATTTTGCAGTACATAGTCACAAATTTCTAATTAGCATGTTGGGAAGCTGTTGTGGAGCACATATAAGCATGATTTATTTGTTCAGTATTTAAACTAGAAGCTACTGTGGCACTGCTGTAATGGCCAAATTGTTCCACCAAAAAACAATATTATTTTGTATACGTAAAACATGTCTGCTACTCCAAAGTTGAGGATCACTTGCGCATTTTTTTGTTTTGTTTAGTGATTTATTTTCTACATTCTAGAATAATACTGGGGATTTCAAAACTATGAAATAGCACATATGGAATTATGTAACAACAACACAACAATTAGTTGTTATTTTAAGACATGAAAGTCAGCTGTTCTGGAATAGTCCTTGCAAGAACAGTATTGTCAAGTGCATTTGCAAAACCCATCAAGCACCATGATGATACTGGCTCTCATGAAGACCATCCCAGGAAGGCAAGACCAAAACTAACTTCTGCTGTAGAGGAGAAGTTCATTTAGAGTTACCAGCCTCAAAAACCTCCTAACATCACCTCAGATTAGAGCCTTTATGATGGCTTTATAGAGCATGAGTAGCAGACACAATATTAACTCTTAATAATCTCGATCTCAATATTAACTGTTCAGAGGAGATTATTGCATATTTAGAACACCTTGCTTTACGATGTAGAAAGAAATAAAAATCAGGAACAGTCATGGAGTTAGAAAGTGATCCCAACTTTTGAGCGGTAGTGTACAGTATGTGCCCCAATTATTGAAAGCACTGAATTAAAACACATAAAAGTGTAAGTAAAATGATACTCTTGGGGTCCCCAGGAACTTCCCGGGGTTTAGATATGAGGCTGCACAGGTAGAAAAATAACTATCTAACTAATCAAAGAACTTTTAACACAAATGAGACTCTTTTTGACCTTTGAGATTTGAAACATAGTGCAAACCTTTGGTCTGATTTGAAGAAGGACATATCCACATACACCTACTTAAGAATACGAAGGACATTGTTTGCACAGAGGAATGAACAGATGATCTCTCTACAAGTGCCTCCAAATAGATCCAAAGCAGCTATTCTCAAACATTTTAACTTTAAAGAAATCCAAAATTATTCTGCTATTTGTCCTCAAGTTCATTTTAGTGTAGAAAATCTAAAAGAATTTTAAGTAGTGAAATAAAACCTAGTTTGGATTCATTTGTCAACACTGTCACACTATACGTTACCACCAGCAGATGAATTTCCTTGTGTTGATGTGTGACGGTGTTGACAAAAGCCCACGTTATGCTAGCTAACTACTGGGCTTGAAATGACTAAATTTGACTAAAAATTACCTCAGAATTTTAGATAATTAAAGAGATACAGTATGGTGTTGTCATTTTATGGATGTGACCACAGCAGTATTTTTAAAATCTAAAAAATAATTAAATTCACAAGAACCTGAGAGGCTGCACAGGTTAGAGAACAAACAGTGAGTCATGACTTTCGGTTGGCCGCAAGATTGCCTGACTTTATTTATTTTTTAGAAATGTCTGACTGTGTTGACAGAAACGCAGGACACACAGTCAAAATGTAATGAAAAATTTTTGTGAAAATGATGAATGAATAATTAATGGCTGTTAATTCAATCAATCAATTAATTAATTATTTAGTACTTATTTTGCTTACCATGCAATAAGTGTTTTTTGTTGAGGTACATTATTACCTCAGGAGGCCTTATCCAGTCTTTTTTTTTTTTTAAAGGTTTGTTAAACTTGTTTTTGAGCTCACACTGTTACAGCTCTCTTCAGCGCTTGTTATAGTCGAGCTGTTTGCCCCAGAACAGCTGCGCTCCAGTGCACCGAATGAATTATTTATCTCTGGATGTGCATACAGCCCCACACAGCCATAAGATATGCTATATATATATATATATATATATATATATATATGTGTGTGTAGAAGTGTAGAAGGTAAGATGAACTCTGAATTTTTAGATGCTGACATTGCAGATAAGGCAAAGTTAGGTTTTATCTGTGATAAGCAACTGATGTTTTCTTATAATATTTACTTATCCCATTTTTCTTTTTAAAGTTGTCCATTATCTCTACATTTTGTGGTTGGTTCGTTTTTTTCAGTCGCTACATTTCTGTCTTTAGTCAAATACTGACCCCTGTTGGATGAAAATGTGTTACGCCATGTTGTGCTCTCTCTTTTTCTCTCTCTCTCTCTCTCTCTCTCTCTCTCTCTCTCTCTCTCTCT
>QMIH01000181.1:121498-207627 GCA_003987875.1 Clarias batrachus
TATATATATATTAATGAAGTGAAATTTGATGGGTTGCTCCAGATGTGGCAAGGTGAAATCCAGCTGCTTTAATATGATGCTATCTGGCACTGTGTTTTGTTTCCAGCTGGTCATCATGGCAGGCACGGTGCTGCTGGCCTACTACTTTGAGTGCACAGATATATTCGGCATCCACATCCAGGGCTTCTTCTGCAACGACCCCGAGCTCCTGAAGCCCTACCCGGGGGTGGAGGAGAACAGCTTCATCCCTCCGCTCATCCTCTACTGCGTTGTGGCTGCAGCACCGACCACCGTCGTGAGTAAAATGCTTCTGTTTAAAATGGATATTTAACAAGCGGTCAATTAAACAGGGATATGTCAACAGGAAAGGATTTGTATATGTACTGCAGGATTTCATCACAAGAGGGCGCTAAGTGATCAGTTTTGGCAGATGTAAGCATGATGCACAGCACCTCACATCCAAGGCCAGAATCCAGCTCTACATGTTAATCTTGATTATTTAGGCGAGATTGCAAGGACGTGTTACAGTTTTCAATGTGTACGTAGTAAATTGATAGATCTTGGTCGTTATAACTTTTTTTTTGACTATGGCTCTAACTAAGGTTGATTTATCTCTTTATACTACAGTGCTCTTGTTGTTGTTGTTGCTGCTCCTATCGAGGGGTCGCCACAGTGGACCATCTGATCTGCACTTGGCACAGATTTTACGCCAGATGCCCTTCTCGTTTTATCCATGCTTGGGCCCGGCGCTGCATCCAGTGTCTGGGGTTTGGGCAATTTGTAGGAATTGAACCTGGGCCTTTTGCTTGGTATGTGAAAAACCTGTCACCGATGACCAAATTACATCGCTACTGAATTGAGACATTTGATAGGCATGTCATTAATAGAGATCTTATAGTCATGTGACCCCCTATAAAGACCTTCACCATTTGTTTGGGCAGTCATGTATAATACTGCCAAGCCACATAGTGAGGAATCACTCAGTAAATTTTCTGCCAGTAGATTTTACTGAACACATGACGGAGGACCAGATAATGTTATACTATTTGTTGAGAAACTTCACTCATTGGACGTTTAGCAGTTTTTATCAAGTCCAGCTGTTCATTATAGAACGATCAAGGACGGTGCGCTACAAGAGTTACAATGCGGTCTTATTTACAGCTCATTCATCAGATTCAGATTTCAACTATACATACAGCTATCATTTAGTTAAGCTGAACCATTGTCCACAAGTCCTACTCCACTTGTATATGAGTTAAAAAAAAAACAAAACAAGGTTCTTTCTTTCCCCATTCTCCAAAAAAAAAAAAAAAAGATATGGGAAACATACACTGTAAAAGCATGCCAAACCAACAGGTGGCGCTATAACACTAACTGAATCAGCAGCCTGAAAAAAAAAAGAAGCTGAGCTACATCATCACAAATAAATATCATGATTAGTTGAACTTTTCCCCTCGATTATGGATAATGAATTTTTTTTTTCCATCGTAGCTCACTGACAGTTTGTACTATAAATGAGCTTCATTATTAAAGCAGGGTTGTTCTCCTCTATGCTGCTTTCCTGTCGTAGACTAGTAGTCGTGTTGTAGTCATGTGACTACATATAGTACTATTTTTTTTAAAGAGGAAAACATTAACACACAGAGGGGAGGAAAGTGTTATCAGAATTAAAAAAAAAAAAAACAACATGGACAAGATTATGTGGATTAGACATTCTGAATGTAGGATTTAACTAATATTCAATTAATTGAATATTAATCCCTACTCTGATGGTTGTGTCTGGAAGGGTTTTTCGGCGTAAAACGAGTTCCAAGTTGTGTGCGGATCGAATGCTTCACTGTACCCCTTGACGCGGGCAGCAGAAGGAAAGCTTTATTCTCTATACCGCTTGTCCTATACAGGGTCACGGAAGGTCTGGAGCTTATCCCAGGGGAACGGACGAGGTGCCAATCCATTGTAGGGCACACAGTCACACACGTAATTTGGAAACACCAAATCAGCCTACTCTGCATGTCTCTGGACTGCGGAGGAAACCGGATTACTCTCTCACACAGACCCGAGGCGGTGCAAAGCCAGAGTGCTAATCTCTTCACCACCATGCTGCCTTGTGTTCATTTTATTAAACGTTCATTTCATTACTTTGGTTACCTAAGAAAATGGTTACTTCTCACACCAGTGATCACCAGCAGGGTCCCATTGTTTACCGGAATTAGCCTCGTCTTCCTGCTGCATGACTGATAAACACAAACCGCTTTTCTGGTTGTCAGTGGGACACTAATAAAGCTGTCTAACAGGTTATTGACCTCAGTCGTTGTGACATTTCCCATGCATTGTGAGTCTGCAGTCAGACTTCCCAACAAAAGGGCGGTCTAAAAGATGAGCACTTGCAAAGTTTAATCCAAAAAAGGTATATAGTTTATAAAGGTATATACAGGCAGAATGGTGGCTTAGTGGTTAGCCCTGACGCCTTGCACCTCCCGGTCCTGGGTTCGATTCCCGAGTCAGGTCTGTGTGCATGGAGTTTGCATGTTCTACCCCTGCTAGCTCGGACCTTCTTGGGTTTCCTCCAGGTTCTCCGGTTTCCTCCCACAGTCTAAAGACCTGCAGGTTAGGCTAACTGGCGTTCCCAAATTGCCTGTAGTGGGTGAATGTTGACCACCACGGTCGTACAAAATGAGAATAAATACAATGGGGTCACCATTGGCCTCCACGACTCCTAGTTGGTCTACAGAGGTTCCTAGATGGATGGATGGAAAGGTATATCGAAACATATAATCATTGACATGTTGAAGCCTTTTACAAGAACATTGTTATTTAACCTTTTGTGAAAGGAGTCTCCAGTGTCAGGGTTTTGTTAGTCATTTTTTCCACCATCTTTGGAGAACATTTTTAGGTTCTCTGTAACAGGACAAGCTGCAGACGTTAAAGAAAAAATAAAATAATTTAACTTAACAAAATAACTGTTTATAGCCATTACCGCATGATAAATAGCAATAATTGGAATAAAAAGTACGATCTTTAATAAATCAAATACCTGTAATCATTGGAGAAATGCTGTGGTATGAGAGAACAAAGATGTACAGTACTGTACATCCCACCACCTACTGCATATTTTTCTATAATTTTTCCTGGAGTGTTTTTTTTTCCCCCTAATCCCTAACCAATGCCTGTATATTGTCCTCGATGCACGTGTGTACCGTCTCCCAAAACAGCATAAAATCCTGGCCGAAGTTGTGTACTCCTGTATATGCCCCGTCATCTGGGCTGAGACATAGTGAAGGCTTTCTATTTTACTTTGCCAAGCCAGGAGCTGATGAAACGAGCTTTCATTAGGAGCACAGTCTGCTGCCCTCAGGAGTAAAAAATGCATTAAAGCCAAACTGGCCTGCAAAGCCCGTGGGTGTTTCCTCCACTAGCTCGGACCTTCTTGCCGTTCCATTCCTCTTGGCATAAATGCACTTAAGAAGAGGCCACATTCTTTCCTTTCCCAACCTGATGGATGTGAAATCTTTGCCTTTCATCAGCATAATCGTTTCTTTAAGAAACTGCTGTTCACTGCCAGAGAGAGGTTTCATATGGGAGTAAAATATTCTGATAATTAATAGTTGAAAGCGAAGACGCTTAGATGAAATATTGAATCGATGGATGTCAATATACAGTACGGGATGAGGAAATGCCAGGGATGGGATTATGCAAGTGTAGTACTTGTAAACGTAATACGTAAGTGTAAAACTAAATGGTCCCTAAAGTGTAAGACAAAATTAAGGTTAAAATGATAGTTTTAATTAGTGACGCACAGAAATATATATATAGTGTATGTATGTGTGTATATATATATATATATATATATATATATATATATATACAGTATATATGGAATCACATAAAACAAATCAAGGAGACACATCGAAACCCATCATAGAGTTTTTCAGAAACCTGAGAATGAATGAATGAATGAATGAATGACATTATGAAAATCTCTCCTATGTTTTAAGTCTTGAACCTCTCCCTGAAGCGTAATGTAACATAAGACTGCAGTAGATCTTTGATGTAAATAGAAAAAAAAAATGTAAATAGGTGATGCATGCTCCCTCAGCTTACAGTAATGTAATCTCGATGAAATAAAAGCGCGGATAATCATCTCCAACTTCTGAAGATCAAGAGAAGATATTAAAAAAAAAAAAGAAGGATGCTGTTGGATAGATTAAAGCCGAAGATGACCTGTATGATCATTCAGAATCATTCTTTTGCATGACATGCTGTGAAGTACACTTTATCGCATAATAAATGTCAATTAATTTCACGGTGGTGTAGTGGTTAGCACTGTCGCCATACACCTCCAGGGTCCGGGTTCGATTCCCGTCTCTGTGTGCTCGAATTTGACATGTTCTCCCCGTGATTGGTGGGCTTCCTGCGGGTGCTTTGTTTTCCTCCCACAGTCCGAAGACATGCAGGTTGGGCTAGTTGGCGTTCCCAAATTGCCGTAGTGTGTGAATGAGTGTGTGTATGTGTGTGTGCCCTGCGATGGATTGGCACTCTGTCCAGGGTGTACCCCGCCTCATGCCCTAAGCATTCTGGGTTACAGTAGACTCCAGGTCCCTGTGGCCCTGAATACAGGATCATTTCATGTGGAGTATACTGATACTATAGCTACTCTGTACTAGCTGGGCTCGTCCGGTAGCTACGTCTGTGTGGTGTGTTATTTCTTGTTACATGTTTTTTTTTTTTTAGATAAGTCTTGTTTGTTTCTACTTTTTTAACTTCAGTTATCTCTTACCTGTACAGTATATCACGTCTACTGACGCGTCATGTAAGATCGACAGTGTGCACTACAAACAACTACAAACCTGTCTGTCTTTTTGTTCCTGGCCTCATAGCTGTTTGAAATTTCCTTCGGGATCGACGAACTGTCTGTCTGTCTATTCATTATTCTCACGGGCACACTGCATGAGCACTCCACCTATGAATATACAGTAATGCTTGATAGACTACACAGGTTAGAGAAGCTTTATCAATGATGTCAGGCATTTTGGCTGTTTTCAGAGCCCATTAAAACCTCAGTTGTTGCATAGAGAAAATGTTAAAAAGCTGAGTCAGTATTCCCTTAAAGACACCCTTGTTGATTTGTCCTACTGGTGTGTAGATCTTCATCGGTGAGATCTCCATGTACATGATGAAATCCACAAGAGAGGCTCTTATTGCGCAGGAGAAGATGATCGTCACTGGCGAATGCTGCTACCTGAATCCACTCATTCGCAGGATCATCAGGTTTATCGGTGAGTCTCTTCTTCTGTGCTGTTGTCTGATGAGCTCCTTTTGAAAAATCACCCTGAGGCGGCAGAGAAGCACTGGTGAGCCCGAGGGCAGAATAGACAAGACATGACCTTTCGCGTTGCTCTGCTTATTAATCCCGAGGAAGACGAGGTGGTTCAGACATGGCTTACAGAAGGAGCAGAGGAAAAGCGATCACTGGCCGTGTTAAAGAAACACGCCCAATTTCCAAAATATCAGTATTAATAAAAACAAAATGACCTTCAGTATAATATAATTTTTTTGTTGTTGGCATTTGTATTTTTTTTTTTTTTACCTACTTAGGGAATATTGACAGGGTTTTTGATGTGGCTTCATCTCTACAAAAAAAAAAAAAAAAAAAATCCATCTCAGGTCTGCATATTTCAGAAGAGACTCCAGTAATGATGTCCACTGAGCCCTGGCATTGCAATGATATGGACCGTTGTATTCAATTCTTTTCGCTCTGTGCACATAGACACAGGGAGCGGGTGAGCGTTTCGTTCTCCCCCCTCCGCTTTCCCCGGAGCTCGTAGTCATCAATCGTCCAACTTCAAGCTCGTTTGCGGCCTAAAGACGATGAAAAGCGTCACCGGTTATATTGCAGCTCTTAGTGATGGACAGTTTCATGCAGGAGTAAAGGCAGATAATGTCTCGGATCACAAGGTCGAACGAAAAACAAAACAAAAAAATTGAATAAAACAAGCTGTTTTATGTTTTCCATGAACGCAGTATAAATAACGCATGACTATAAATTCGCTCACTCGGATGCGTTAATGATATCATCTGGATCCGGGGAGGGGGAAATATCTTTCCAACTGCAGATCTGCACATGGGTTTCCAAGAATCTAATCCGGTTGGCGCTCGGGTCCTGATTGGGTGCAGCGAGACTAAATGAATGTCCTGGCATCTTCCCACCGCAGGTGTGTTTGCGTTCGGCCTGTTTGCGACGGACATCTTTGTGAACGCCGGGCAGGTGGTGACGGGCAGCCTGGCACCGTACTTCCTCACCGTCTGCCAGCCCAATTACACAGGTACTGAGTGCCGCCTGAACCATCAGTTTATCTCCAACGGCAACATCTGCACAGGGAACCGGGTGGTGGTGGAGCGAGCTCGGAGATCCTTCCCATCCAAAGACGCCTCGCTGAGCGTCTACTCGGCAGTGTACGTCACGGTACGAGGCTTGTGTTTCCTTTTTTTCCCAGCATTAGTTATACTTTATTTATAGCGATCATTATAGTGGTAATGAAATGTTCTGTAAGAGCACTTTGACAGGAGTTCCTGCAGTATAACAAGTCATAGAGTTATTGTTTCTACGGTAGCAACTTGTCACCTCTGAAAGAAAAAAAAAAAAACTGGTGCGAAAAGTGTTTGTGTTTTTCTTTTATTTATAGAAGGAGTGTACACTGGCAGTGCTTTTGTAGCTGTCAGGATGTTTACTGCATTTGATTTAGGTATGACGTGGGAAGTCATAATGTCGTTTTCAGCCGCGGGGCATTCAAGCTACAAAGTGGGGGGAAAAAAACATGGACGCCTCCATGTTTGTCTTTTGTTAGCAACATACTTGCCAACTAAGGGTGAAGACTGATGTATATTTACCTCAGCTAAGAAGCAACCTGTATAGTCCATATACAAGGTTATACTGTACAAGGCCTGTATAGAGATGTAACAAAAAAATCTCGATATTTTGACTGATTTGAAGCAAATACATGTATTATATAGTAGAGATGGGAAAATATCGATTCAGTCATGAATCGCGATTCTTTTGTGTGGTGATTCACGTATCACCATGCTGACTCCAAAAACCGGTTGATCCGCCAGTGACCCGATCGCTAGGCGAGTTTTCACTTTGATTGGCCGTGACTGGTGATCAGTGTCGTGGCGAATTTCAAAGACTTCCACCATTTTTAAACAAAAAACACTGAGCAAACTTTGAGTAGAGAAAAAGCAAATCAAGTTTATTGAAGTTTCTCTAAACTCACTCGTCTACACACGTCTTAGAGACACTTTGAGCACTAATTAGTCGAAAATCCTGTGCGTTAGGAGCCTGGGAAATCTTGAGCGTTAGAAGTCTCATGCATACACGTGCTCGCAGCCGCTCAACCCTGGCCCTCACTGTGTGGTTGAGTTTTGAGGTATTTGAGGCGGTAAAACGTCGCAGTTTCTTTATAATTCTACAGGTGGCGCACTCTGAACTAGTCATCCTGTGTGGTAGGAGTGAATTCTTTGCTAGGTTGGTTCCAAATAATAATTATGGCGGGCAACAGATACATGCTGCTTACTCAAAATGTAGCTTTTTTGCTTACTTTAGTTTTAAGTTAAATGTTGTATTTGAAGTTGTTTTGTATTATTTAAATGCTGCATTTGGCTTTTAAGTAAGAAAACTAATGTTTTAAGGAATGGGCTGCATTTAATAAATTATTATTATTTTATTATATACAGTGTATATATAACAATTTATTTTTTTTAACCAAAAATCTAATATTGAATCAGGATATTTATAAAATCGTGATCACGATTCTAATCGAGTTGACCCCAAGGTATTTTGATATCTAATCTGGCAGTGATTAGTGATTCTCATCTCTAATATATACTGTATACATTTTATTTCAAGTGCTACCTTGTTGAGTTGACTTGCTAAAGATCATGCTGAGATCTGAAGTAGGAATTTTGAGTTCAGTGTGCATTATTTATTTATTTATTTTTTAATTAGTCAATTTTTTTTAATAAAAATTTTTGCTCAGAGGTTTGGAATTACACCTTACGCCCTCATGTGGAATGCATATTTTGAGTTAATATGACACTCACTAATCTGGCAGCTGTACTGTGAAAAATCATCCCGCAATTTTGTATTATTGACTTTAAAAGTCGGAGATTCTGTTTAGAGGATGACTGGTTATTACTTCTCTAACAAGTTGAAACTTTAAGACTTCTGCAGATATTGCTATGATGTTACAGATAATTATAAATAGCAGGGGCGTTCAAGTCAAACCGGGACTCGTGCCAAAATCTCCCATGAATGAAGGTGTGAAACCAAAAGACTTCAAGCGCAGTGCGGCGATAAGACTCTTAGCGGCTGTAAAACATTTGAACGGTGCAAACGTTTTAAAGAAGGCCATGCAATAAGTAACGTACCATATATCCTCCGTATAGTCCTGACCACGCTCCAGGCCATTTCCACATGTTTTTGCCACTCAGGGAGTTCCTGGGAGGCCAGCGTTTCAGATGTTAAGCAGGCTTCTGATCATGGCTCCCCCATACTGAGAAACTTTTCTACCTTGATGGTGTCCAGGCATTAGTGACATGCTGGGATAAGTGTATTAGTGTAGCAGGGGATTATATAGAGAAATAAAACAGTATTTCTGCACAATCAAAAGTCCTGGTTTGACTTGAACACCACTCGCAGATAAAAGGTAATATTAGGCAATATTGAACAAACCTTTTGAGGTTTTTTGACATCTTTTAGTAATATTATTTTTGGTGATTGGGTTAATATTTGCGCTTTTAACTTGGATTAGTTGGATTAGTAGATTAAGATGCCATTCTATGGTAGTGCAGTAATCTTAAATTGCAGGGTGAACTCTAAGACCTGCATTAAAATGCTGTGCTGGGCATCTGCTTCTGTTTTATCTATTTACTCCCACATAATTGAGCATAATCTCTTCAAGCTGTATGCGTTTACACAGCCGAGAGAATCCTCCATGGTGTACGTGTGCTTGTGTATGCTTGTGTACATGAACGTGTGTTTCAGATGTACATCACGAGCACGATCAGGACGAAGAGCAGCCGTCTGGCAAAGCCCGTGCTGTGCTTGGGGACGCTTTGTGCTGCGTTTCTCACCGGACTGAAGCGAGTGTCAGAATACCGCAACCATTGCTCGGATGTCGTCGCCGGATTCATCCTGGGATCCTCCATCGCTCTGTTTTTGGTCAGTCTCAGGGTGCAAGCTTGATTTCGGTACTCTTAAAGGATTGCGCAATACAAACAATCGTGATTCCTGTTTGATGCCTTTTATGTATCCACCTGCACTATAATATCATTCTCATGCAGAATCATCCTTGTCGAGAGATGAATACGGCATCATGACCATGCACGATCGGTGTTTTACTCTGCAGGGTCTGTGTGTGGTGAATAACTTTAAAGGCGCTCACTCGACACCAACCAAACGGAAGACGGAGGAATACCGCGGCCTCCCGCTCATGACGTTCCCGCGCGTGGAGAGCCCACTGGAGACTCTCAGCGCACAGGTAGAGCCTTCCCGTCAATCATCATCATCACCTTCATATGAATAGAGGCGTAATTGATGTTTGTATCAGCACAGGCATTGATCTTATCTATTCCTGCATGAGTGGATCTTGTCTTGATTGCTCCACATTCATCTTCTGTGCATGATTCACTAGGGCAGCTCGGTTTGAAGCAGGGAGCATGACGGAGGCGTATAGGACTTTCTCATTAAGAGATTATTTTTCATATGTCACGTTATGAAAGATTTACTGTATATGCAATAAATTGCGAGATTCATCCGCCTAAACTCATGCCAGAGTGTAACTAAATCAATACTTGGCTATATGTCTGAATTATGTAAAATGCATTTTATTTCACATAACGCTGATTCCACCTGTAAGTCAGCACGCCAAGCTGCCATTTGTTATAGTCTAGGTTTGGTGTGTGTGTGTGTTTGTGTGTGTTTCCCTCAGGAAGTGTTGAGCATTCTATATAGTTTTTTTTTTTAGCTGACAGTGCTCCCATAAATTCCTGTCAGACTTGGATAATATCTTGGTGCATATACAGTATACACACACACACACACACACACACACACACACACACACACACACACACACACACACACACACATACACTATAGAATGTCCCAGCAACATTTAATTCAAAATCCATGCATTTCACTTTTTTACTCAAGTGGTTTGCAGTTTTTATGAAATTTTTGGCAGCGAGCTAACCTTAAATGTTGGGATAGCAAGTCTTCCGTAAAAACATTAACATTGCAATTGGTGTATTATAAAAAAATATTTAAAAAATCATGATGTGCTACAATAAATATAAGCATCCGCTGCAGTGCAAAAATATGTATAATAATAATAATAATAATAATAGTTGCAAGCAGTGATAATCGGGCCCAAGCACCAGTGCCATCTGCGCCTGGACACACCAGAAAGACACATGCATTTAAAGGGGAAATACTAATACCATTATTACATATACGTCACCACTCGTGGAATTCCTCTCGTTCAATGAGATTTCTCAGTCGGAACCAACTGTTGCATAATTGTTGTTATGGTTGCGTGCGTCCTCTATACGGTGGTTGTTATGGTTGCGTCCGTCTACATCTATCCCAGGAAAATCCAGCGATGCCGCTTTTTAGAACACAGACTGCACAGCTTTTCAGTGCCATCACAAGGCTGGCAAGATAATGAAGGTTTATACTGTAGGAAACTAATTCGTTTCTTGGACAGAACGCAACATTAGCCGTAATTACAAATCGACAAGTCTTTTATATTGATTATATATATAATAAGATACTTTCGTTTATTGCTGTGCAATGCAAAACATCTTTGTGTCTATAAAGCAGCTATGAAGAAATACGTATATAAAGCCATCAGCCTAAGATTTTTCTATTTCTTGAAGTTTATAACACTAAAAAGATAACCACTTACAGTAGCTGCTGCTTGTTTAAAAGAGAAACCAATGAGCCCACTGTGTCAAGCATGTAAAACCTCCAACTGCTTTCCCGATATATGTGTGTGTGTATATACAGTAATTCATGTTCCTGTAAAGCAGATTCCACCTTTTTATGATCTACAAGTTGAGGATATAACCGCGCTTCTCTGAAACGTTATGTTATCACCACGAGCAGTAGAGGAAAATCCGGCCAGACAGTTGTACTGAGATCAAGGAAGCAAGACAGCCGTACTGTTTTGACACACAGCGAGATCTTTTCACACTTCTGACAAACGTTGAAGGACACTAGCTCTTCATTTTAGGCAGTCCGGGAACGGTGGTTACGATGGAAAAACGCAAAATGGAAATGGAATTGGACGTGTGTGCGTTAAGCACCGAGGGGGATGTCCAGTCCACCATGCTGTCACGACAAGCAAGATGGATGAAATGGCTGATTCGAGGAGAAGTGGGGTCGAAGACGAGGACATTTCACCATTCCTTCTCGCTGCATAGTCTTATTCTTCTGATTGATGTGTTATCAGGGATCGAGGGAGCATCTTCGAGAAAATTTAGAGAAATATTCCATGCCAAATGAACCGGTGTCCTTGATGTGCATCAGTCTGAATCTTTTCATTCTGTCTTTCAGAACCATTCAGCGTCCATGACTGAAGTGACTTGACTAAGGGGCCGGCACAGAGTCGCCTTCACTTCACCTCAACACTTCTAGGCACAAGATGTTTTTGTACTGTCGCATACTGTATAAAAAGAAAAAAAGAAAAGAAAATCAAAGAAAATAGTATTATGTTGGACCAAGTTAGAGGCAAATGTTTTGTACATTTTGTAAAACACAGTGCTGTAGCTTATCTCTCTGTTAATTCCGATTCCGCGTCAGGAGCTACACCTTCCTGTTCTTCATGTTCTACATCACAAAGTCTATATATGATGTTACTCAGCTATCGATGTTATGTGGTATTTGTACAAAAAAAAAAGATTTTATTTTTATTTTTTCCTGTCGATTTTTTGACAAAGATCATCTTTTTTTTTTGGTATTATTTTTATCTGTATGAGAAAAAACAACAACGTTTTGATCGACATTGCCTGCTGTTTTTCCAGGAATGTTTTTGGTATTCTTATTTTTGGATGTAATATAAAGGTACACAATGAGTTGTGAAAAGCAGTCCTTTTTTCCCCCAGTGGCATCTTTAAAATGGAATTACCACTGCATGGAAGTACGCAGACATTTGTTGACATGTTTCATTCTTGTGTATTGTTTTTTTTTTCTTTTCTTTTGGGTTTCTTTTGAAATGCCAAATATATTTTTTGATTTGTCTGTCAAATAAATAGTCTGTAGTTGAAAGCTTGGACTGGATTGATTTTTGAAGAACAGCAGATATACATATACGGTCTTATGCAAAAGTTTGGGCACCCCTTGATAAATAACAGATTATGGTGATTTTTTGAATTGAAAAGATATTAACACATTCTCTCTTGGAAATGGAAAAAATGCACAATATTTTCAGCAAACTTTGGTGCATCGTTACTTTTTACAGTATGTCATAAGTGAAACAAAGATAAAAACATTATTGTGGCACTGTGCAAACGTTTGGGCACCCTAAGAGTTCCAGAGTCTCAGGTTCTTTTTACAAGGTTTCAGACCTTAATCAGCTCGTTAGATCTGACGCATGGCAACCGCCGTCATTAGTAAATGCCAATTTCAAAGCTTCACAAATAATATGACTCTTCAAACCTTGTGCACACACTTGCGGACATTCGCCAACCATGGGTTCCTCTAAGCAGCTGTGTAAGATTCTGAAAATGAAAGTTATTGATGCCCACAATGCAGGAGAAGGCAACGAGAAGATAGCAAAGTGTTGTCAGCTTGCAGTTTCCACAGTGAGAAATGTAATTAAGAGACTGATGTTAACATCTTTTCAATTTAAAAATCACCAAAATCTGTTATTTATCAAGGGATGTCTAAACTTGGACAAACAAACGTTGGACATAATTCAGCAGCCCCACAAATTTAATATACAGTGATGTAGAGTCAGCGATGCCTCGATATGTCCTGTGACAGAAACCTTAAAGCACTTATTGTAAGTCGTTTTTATAACAATTTATCTGTGTTTCTTAACATAACAATGCAAACTAAAATATGAATTAAGTGATCGTGTTAGACCTCTTTGATCTCAATTTTGATTGGAAAATGTTAGAAAGTGTCAGAAACACCAGGAGCTACTCTGGTCTGATGGCTCCGATATTAATCAACAACAAAAAAAATACAACGTTACCTCCACAGTCACTTAAAACCACTGCTTCAAACAATTCAAATGAATCTGATGCCTTCTTCCACATTAAGTGATAAGTACTTCTACTGAAGAAATGAATAACTTGGATAGACGCATTGGTTAAGCAAGCAAAATGAATACCAATTAGAATTGATCGTTGATACTAATCTATGGTTTTCTCAATTATGTGCAGCCCAAATAGGATGCTCTTAAGATTCAATTATTTGCCACATGTACCATACAGCTCAGTAAAATACCCCCCCCCCCACCCCCCGGAAACTAACCCCCAACCTTCCGATCAGTAACCCACAGCCTTAATCAACACTGCCTTTTTAAACCTTTTTAAATGTTTTATGTGAGCTTGTGACATTATGTTTAGAAGTCACTAATTGCATAATTTTGTTAATTTGTTAATCTCAGAAGCCAGAAGTATACATAGCAAATGTCATACTGCCTTTTGATTTAAAACCAGAAACCTGAAAGTGAAGAAAGAGAACAGGAAAGAATTGCTCAGTGCAAAAATTCAGTATATTTTTATATTTGGTCAACAACCTCTGGTAAGTGGCAAACGATCATACTGTATATAGATAAGGAATGTCTAACAGAGTGGAATGATTAACTCACCTAGTAAATATGAGGCTGAGTCAAAAATGATCCTCACTAAGCCTAACCCTTATCAGCGCTTTCTGTTCAAGGCTGCTGTTACATCAGTTCATTTGTAACTGTGGTGCGAGTCTGCAAAAACGGATGTCCTGCTTGTGATTTGCCCGAAAGAAGAGCAGTGTGCAGTCAGTCGTTTTTTGTGGTCTGAGCGTTTACCTGGTGCTGAAAGAGCATAAACAGAAGCATTTGGATATCTTCAAACAAAATTTGGACTGATACTCTAAGGAAGGTGAAGGTTTCTGAAAGAGAATCATTACTGGTGACGGACATGGATTCATCGCTAAGTATAGAACGAAAGCATCTTCTATCGCCAAATGAGAAAAAGTTCAAAAGTCAACTATCAACTGGAGAATTGATGCTTACAGTTTTCTGGGATTCTCAAGGGCCCGTATCGTAACATTATCAGGAAAAAAGGTTCCACAATCAACAGTGCTCACTGAGACGCTTATTGAAAAGCTGACGAGACTGTTATCCGAGGCTGTTGTGATCTTGCTTGACAATACATTTCCACATACTTATTAAATTAAAATTAGAAGAATAAATTCTACAGCCAAAGTGCTGTACTCACCCTCATAGCAAGCCAACATGTGGAATTTATGATATACTGTATAGGTGTCTTCTTATCTCTTAATTATAGGCTAATGTTTGCCTAGCAGAGGGATTATCATAACTATGATTATAACAAAACTTGGCAGCTAGGCAGATTAGTTTCATAATCTAAAAAAAAAAAAAAAATATATATATATATATATATATATGAGGCTGCATTTACAATATATACAATTTCCCATAAATTCATTATGTTCAGTGCCAAAACCACCTGCAGTGGTTTAACTTTACTTGTGGCTGTGTGAATAAATAGCCATGCAGGTTCTCTACTGCGCTATGATACTGTTGGATGTTAGCCAGGTGTATAGAGTACCATTTGCCAGAACAAGGCAATTATATTACTTAGTGTTAATGAGATAATATTAAATGGTGGGAGTCTATGCAAATACAATACAAATATACGGAGCCCGGCCTAAAGGGACATGGGTGGAAAAAATAAACGTTGGAGGAAAAACAAAAAGGCTAACAGGATTTGGGTGAAAAAAAAAAAGCTAGGGAAAAAAATGTTTGCGAGATTTTGCAAAAGTTTGCGAGATCACGCAAAAAAGTCTGCGAAATCTCGCAAAACTTGACTCTTCAGCGTTGCCGTAGTCCAACAGGTGGCAGCAATACTCCTAAAAGCTTGATCCTTGTCCGCGCAATACCAATCCAGTCCAGTTAGTGTCAGTAATGCGCCCAAGACCTGGCTGCCAACCGCTTAAAAATAAAGGAAGAAGAAGAAGCAGCGGGGGGGGGGGAAGCTAATACTCGGATTTAGTCGTGTGTTGTTAAACAGGCATGGAGAGAATTATTTGAGTAGAATTATGAGTAGCTGAGTTTTACTTTCAACTTGGCCTAAAATATAAAGACATTCAGTTTGTACTCGGAGCGCGCCCTTTTCGTATTTTGGCGCCGAAAGTATGAGTCACGTGGTCTCGGTTTCTTTCAGTCTTTCAGTCTTTTCAAAACAGGGCACTTTCTGTAATAAATACCAGCATACTACATTCCAAAGACTCTGAACTATTACACTTCATGCAAGAGGTGCTGCTGTAATTTCAGGCTTGACCTTTTAAAAGACGTACTCAAAGGAAAGCGGTCCAATCTGATTCCTGTTTAACTACAGGGAGTGAAATGGAAACTGTGTATTATAGATAGAGTTGATTGTCTAATGCACGGATGCTATAGCTACAGTATGTGGACACCTGGCCATCAAATCTACATGAGCCCATTGTAAAAATCATGGGCATTACATCAGGTTTAGTCCTCTTTGCTGTCACAACAGTCTCTGCATGTAAAGCTTTTTACCATATTTTGGAACATGGCTGTGGGCAATTATGCTCATTTAATCACAAGAGCCTTAGTGAGGTCAAACAATGATTTTCGGTGAGGAGGCCTGGAGGCCAGTGAGTGTTCAAAGTCATTCCAAGGTGAGCAGTAGTGTTTTGTGGTTTGGCCACTCAAGTTCTTACTTTGCAAACCACATCTTTATGGACCTTGATTTGCATACATGGGGGTCGTCATGCTGGAAAAGGTTTGTCAAACAAATTTGTATCAACTGTTTGGGGGAAACCCACAAATAAGCACAATGTGGTCTCTTATCTTGTTTATTCATCCAGCATCTGGATTGCTTTCTAACTAATATTAACTACAAACATGATCTTCCTCTTCTTGTCTTAAGTTGGATAGAAATCTGTCTTACACAATATATGTATGCAAATCAAATAAAAACACCTGACATCCAGTGTTGTTCCATGCTTCCAGTTGTTCAATGCAAAAGATTGCGATTGAGAGCCTTGTTGTGCTTAATTCACTTATAACCAATTTGTATTGAGTACCCCTTGGCCTGTACCTGATTCATCTAATCGGCTAATTAATATCGCTTCCTGGGTGGATGTATGAGAGCAGGAACACTAAATGTGCATGACATACCAGGACCAGGCCTGGGAACCTGTAATGCAACATAATGACAGCAGTTTGTTTGATATATGTGGCTTGAAGAGGTGTAAGTATTCATTTTCGCAGACACTGAATTTCTGCCCAGTCAAATCATTTCCTTTCTGAAAAAAGAAAAATAAAGCTTGACTAAAAAAAACTGGAAATGCTCCCTCAAAGCAAAGCATGTTGACACTTTAAATATTCTAATGGTAATCTGTAATCAGTTAACCCTGGTGAGGGCCACAGTGGATCCAGAGCCAAGGGTGTGACACGGAGACATGCCCTGCATGGGATCACCTCAGGCCACTGTACCTGAGAAAACCAACATAGATACAGAGAATACAAATCACTGTGCCGTACCAAGAGGTTACCTTGAAGATCTGCGTCAGCTGTGCTCTCTGCTGCACTTTCATGCCACTATTAATACTGATCATTAAGTGGCTAAAACACTCTGTATCCTTTGTTCTCCTGCACGTACGTGTTGAAACTATTTAGGCAGGAGAAGCGGATTAACAGTAAAAATTCTGGCCACGTGGAAGCATTTCATGTGGTCTTAAATGGGCTTTAGGCAGGTGATATTTATAAGATTAATATCACTTGTCTAATGCTTCTCAATCCCATCCAAATCCCATCAATATATATATAATACAGAAAAAGATACAGTCCCTGCTCAAATGCCAACTGTATCTGTAGTCAGTTTTTGAATGATAGGAAAAATTACAACTGTGGCAAAAACATCCAAGGACAACAAAGAAATAATAATAATTTAAAAAAAGAGATTAATTAAAATGGATAATCAATTTCTGTGTAAAGGATGTTGGATGATTTGCCTAAATTAAAGTCTCATTACACTGTGCCTATTTAATAGTGTTTGAGATCTGGGTCTACCAGAATTCTTGAATGAATGAATGAATGAATAAGTTATTAATTAAAAACCTGAATGCAATATATCCAGAATTCAAGTTTTAACAGACCTGCCCATGAGATCTGGGAACTGTTTAGACACGAGATAAATCTGTTTTAACTTCATCTTAGTTGATTTATACCCTCTTTCTTGTACACTGCATGGCCAAAAGAATCTCATACACTCTCAAATTTTCAACATTATGTTCGACCGCTTTAACTTTGATTACAATGTGGTGACCAATTAACATGTGAAAATGACTCCTCATTTCCATTTTTTACAGAGGGCACTATGCATCGCTTCATGCACTTCCCATCTTATCCTGACACACACACTCATCGCTCTACAATTGGGTCAATCTGTACTCATAAGACCGCATGACCTTTTTTCATTGTTCCAAAGTCAAAGCTTTTTGCTCCCTAGCAAATAATTTTTTAACCACTAATCCAAATAGAGCACCTTACATTTAACTCGTGTTGTGTTTGGAAATGCTCTTACTTTTACTGTTAAACACTGCTGTAATTTCTCCTGTCAATTATTATTATTATTGTTATTATAATACAATGTCACCAAGTGTTTAAGTTCTTTCCGATTACAATCATTCATCATTTTTTCTTCACATTTTAATCTATGGTTCAGCACTATCCTTCCAGATTTTCATAAAGAGTTGGATAATTCTTAAACCAATTCCTGTAATTTTAAAGTTTTTGGGGGGGCTGGCAGTGTGAATAAAACCCTAAATCCTGAAATTAAAGTGTTTTATTTTAGTAACACCTGCCAACAGAATGCACTCTAGAATCTACATAAATCTACCCAGACCACGTGTAGTACAAATGAATAAGGAGTTTGAGCCTTTAAGATCTTAAAGTAGATCTTAAGAAGTATTTCAAAGCTTGCTTTTAATTAAGAGATTCCTTTCGCAGTTCACAATAAAGACCCCGTTTTTGCAACCCAAAAGACAGCATTCATGCTTCCTTATATAAAACAGTTTAGTGCTTTATATTGATATGCAGGAGGTGCTTTCATACATCACAATCTGACATCTTAAATAATTAACCATCATCCTGATTCAGAGTGCTTTTTCCCTTACACTGTCACGCTGCCCGTTGCAGTAACACACACACATATACAGTATACACGCACACAATGTGTTCCAGTTAATGAAGAGCTCAGAGAAAGGGTTTGTATCCAAACTCCTCATTGCCTTGTCCATCCTCTCACATCCTTTAGACCAGAAAGATGCCTTTTTGAAGAGCATTCAAAAAGAGAAAGCTGAATAACAAAGAGAAAAATAAAATGCTCTTTTAAAAATATGTGCAGAAGAACATCAAAAGCTTCGACCTAGGAAGCAAAATAATCCATTGATAAGTCTGTTTTGCAGAGTCACAGACGTTCCCAAAAACAGCTCCAGATGCTGTTCTAGGACTCGGGTTCCATGTTGGTTCTCTGGTACTGTTCCAGCTCCTTTTTTTTCTTCATGGCCAGCTGCAGCTGCTGCTTTATGATCTGTATGTGTGTCTCTAGGTCAGTCAGCTCCTGCACTATGGGGCTGTGTGCAAGGCCCAGCAGGTCCGTTTTGCCATTCGACTGCAGAGGAAACTGTCTGTTCAGCTGAGAAGGAGAGGGAGAAGGAGGAGGAGGAGGAGGAAGCTCTTTACACTGTAAACACTCCAGATTGTTCTGCTGTTCCTCTTGGTTGCAAAGGTGATGACTAGGGCAGACTGAGTTTTCACAGATGTTCCAGAGATTTTGCTGGTTGTTTCCAATGTTGCACCTTTATGTAGAAAAAAAAAACAGAATTCAGCATTAGGTAATAAAATTGTGATCGGTGTATAGCACTCTAACACAGAATGATTCTACTGTGAAGTATTTAATCTTCCAAAAATATAACACACACACAAAAAAGTAGTATTTTTGTCCAAGTTAAAGCTCAGGTTAGGCTTCACATTTTTAATGCTCCTTCTGCATTGTGACTGGTAACAAAATGCAGTCTCATCTATGATTGGTTAGTTGCTTGACCACATAGGAAATGAGGAGCTAATCAGGCTCATCTCATCCAGGGACTCAAAATTCTTGTGGGAGAGACTTCTCAGAGATTATTCCAATCAGGAATGGATGCAAAAGTTCCTTCTCGGAAACTCAGTGTTACCCCCATGTGGAGCGAACATGCACAGAAAGAATACATTTGATCCAACAAGAGAGAAATGATTGGATGAAGCTTTTTCATGGTGAACATTTAAAGGATTACATGGAAATGGTCTCTCATCAAGTCTATCCCAGGAAAACAATACCAAAACCTACCTCTGCTGCAGTTACCAATTCACCAATTAACATACCAATCAACCAATTCTCATTCAAAACATCCAAAATGCTACCATATTGCTACTTAAGAGGGCAACTGTTTAAAGGTATTAATAGCTTGTTAGCTTGTTGCAGGGATTGAAAAAAAAAAGATACTGTTGCTGACATACACAAACAGCAAATATGCAGAATGGAAGGTGAGTTCTTTTTATAATTATTATTAGATATTCACAGAAATATATCCATTTATTTATGTTTGTATCACTTTCATTTATTACTTCATTTACTGTATATATTTTTTTATATTGTTCCTGTGCAAACAGGTTGTTACGAGTCTATTGTTTTGAAAAAGGACGAGTCCATACAATACGAATCCATTAAAAACATAAAATAAAATTTATGTTAGAGAGCAAATATGCAGGTACTTTAGCGAGTCTTAAATTGATCCTGGCAAGAATTTAACATTTAGCTTTAAATGTTACTGGGAAAAAAGGATCACTTTTGTTCTATTGTTTTGATGTGTAAAAAACACGGTGTTTATAGGTAGGTTATTAATCGTGCATTGGTATGACCAGGAAAACGTAGATCTTTTGCCACACTGGCAAACACTATTATGGACTCCATAAGCTTCTGGCTACTTTGGTACCTTTGACAGTAAATGAGTCATAAGCAAGTGGCTTGATAATACAAAGTGAGTTTCTATTCAACTCTTATTAGTTTTAGGCTTCATTATATGTTTGTGCTCACATACAGCATACTGTATAAGGGCGTTTAAGTCAAATAGGAACTTGAGATGAAATTCCGCTTGAATGAAGAAATAAAACCGATTGACATTTACAGAGCACTCCAAGCACAGAACAGTGATGAGACTCTTAGCCACAGCAAAAACATCTGAATGGTGCAAAACACCTGGATAGGTAACTTGTCGCCAACTTACAGGCAAATGCATCTGTCTGTGGGAAATGTACATGCCATCATTCACGAACAACATTTACAGATTACAGGAAATTGGCTGGGAGTTATTGCCACTTCCCCTGTACAGTCCTGATCTTGCTCCAAGCCATTTCCACATATTTGGGCCAATAAAAGAGTTCCTGAGAGGCCATCGTTTTTCACGTGCAGTCAGATCATGGCTCCGGTGTACTGAGAAATCTTTTTACCTTGATGGTATGCAAACACTAGTGAAGCACTATGATAAGTTCATTAGTGTAGCAGGGAAAGAAATAACGGGAGTTTTTATCTCACATAACTGTTTGCTGTTATTCTGCACAATCCAAATTCCTGTTTTGACTTAAACGCCCCTCTAATTATATCTGCACAGGCTGGGTAATAGTGGCTCCTTACCTTTTTTCTGGTTTTGCAACAGTTGATAATTTGTCTTCATTGAAGGTCGGGTTAAGTGCTCGATGCAATCTCTGACAGAGCAATCGCATTAAGTGTTATTAAAGACAACACACAGAGCAGCTGGGAATATGCAAATATAATTAATTACTTTTAATTGACTCAGGTTTTCATTAATGCGCTAATATATCATTGAAATGAAATTCGATTATATTCGAGGTCATCAGTCAGAAAGACAATAAATAGACTCACTTGACTTGTATGCAGCCAATACTGTGGTTTGTTTTGCATCTTGGGTATCACCCAACGATGAACAACGTGTTCAGCAATAGTGGTGAGGAGAGACAAAGCGACTCCTATGCACAGCATTACAAATAACCCTGAGAAATGTTTAATCCCCATCTGTAAAGTCTAGATATCACAAGAAAGTGCACGTTAGATTAAATCCGAAAGATTAAACAAAAATATTCCATATATTGAGCATCATATGAAATTAAAAGAAAGATCGAATGGATGGCAATGGATCGCTACTGGGCTTTGGTATATCATGCATATTTTATTACCTCTGTCACAGCAAAACTTCTTTTCCCACAGGGCACCACTTTGTACCACTTATCATGCAGCATGTCCATAAATCCATCTGACTTGTACTGGCTAACCAGCTCAGAGATATTTGAAGTGAGAGGTGAATTCTGCTTGAGACCTATGCCATAGCCTGGGAATTCAATTATTTGCAAATGTTATTAGTGGACTTTGTAGCAATGTAAAAAATGTATGTTGTCTAATGAGAACAGATTTATCCTATTCCTATTCCAGAGATACTGTAGGTCCATAAGGGTAAACACACATCATACATAATGCCTTGTACAAGCCTACTGATCTGGGGTTGCTTTGGTTCATCTGGTCAGGGCTGAACATCATGTAGCAATAAAATGAAGCCGAGTACCTGAGTGTACAGTCATGGCCAAAAGTTTTTAGAATGACACAAATATTAGTTTTCACAAAGTTTGCTGCTAAATTGCTTTTAGATCTTTGTTTCAGTTGTTTCTGTGATGAACTGAAATTTAATTACAAGCACTTCATACATTTCAAAGGCTTTTATCGACAATTACATGACATTTATGCAAAGAGTCAGTATTTGCAGTGTTGGCTCTTCTTTTTCAGGACCTCTGCAATTCGACTGGGCTGCTCTCATTCAACTTCTGGGCCAAATCCTGACTGATAGCAACCCATTCTTTCATAATCACTTCTTGGAGTTTGTCAGAATTAGTGGGTTTTTGTTTGTCCACCCGCCTCTTGAGGATTGACCACAAGTTCACAATGGGATTAAGATCTTGACACCAGGCCATCTTCCAAAAGTCTTCGCCTCACTGTGCGTGCAGATGCGCTCACACCTGCGCAAGCTCTGCACTGGTGGCACTCCGATCCCGCAGCTGAATCCTCTTTAGGAGACGATCCTGGCGCTTGCTGGACTTTCTTGGACGCCCTGAAGCCTTCTTAACAAGAATTTAWCYWCTTTCCTTRAWGTTHTTGATGATCCTATAAATTGTTGATTTAGGTGCAATCTTAGTAGCCACAATATGCAATTGTGGACTATGCAATTCATCTGATCACTCTTCATAACATTCAGGAGTATTTGCAAATTGCTATTATAAAAACTTAAGCAACAACTTGTCCAATTTCCAGTATTTATGTAATTCTCAAAACTTTTGGCCACGACTATACGGATTGATCAGTTTATCCCACTGATGTTTTGTTTCTGATAGTAAGCCAGGACTAAACTTTCATGACTTCACACATGAACTTGCCACAACATTGGATCCTCTGAGATGAGGTTGGGTGTTGGAAAGCGAGCACTGCAGCCTATTTGGGAATACACAAGGCATTCAGCACACAGCGCTCTGGTGACTAAGGTGATGATGCCGTATGGCTATAAAGGGCTAAGGGCACAGAGCAATGGCAACAGCTGCATGCCATCGACAGCAGTATAGCAGTGAAGGCACAGCCTGATTTAGAATGGATGCAGAGGTTCCAGGAGCAAGGGGATCTGCTCATGTTCAACTCCAGATGAAGGTAGATACTGTAGGAAATGCTTACTGTAATCCCAGTTGTACATGAGCTCCGTTGTGGTCTGCCTGAATCATGCCCTGTGAAACCCAAGTAAGCCGTGTAGACCTAGAAGCATTCCTTGCTTAATACCATACTCTGCATTACGTATGCTTTGTCCTGCCCTACTGTAGATATGCTGTTCTGCATGTGCCTTGTCCTGTGTCATCTGGGCCTCATCGTGCCCCATCACAGTCAGAGACTGCACCATCTAAGTCTAGTGCTGCTGAATATGTACTACTGTATCTCCCAGATGGATTTGAGAGAGGTGTACTCATTCCACCACCAGGTTTAAATAACATGGTTTATTCATAACTCACCCAGTTTTTGAGAGCATGATGGTGTCCCCAAAAGATTTCTGGGACATCATGCCTAAAGTGCACCTCAGGGTGTGCTGACACCACTGCCCAGTTCAAAGGCATCCTGCTGGCATCCAACACCCCATCACCCCCAGGTTTTGAGGATGCCATACCTGCAGAACACCCTGATGTCAGAGACATTGTGCTGTTGCCACTGCTCCAGGAAATGGCATGCTGACACATGGGACACGATGGTACCAAGTTTTCCCCAAAAGGTCATGAAGTGAGTAGGTCCTTGACCCATGTCCATGTCATTTATGCCAGGCTACTACCCAACCCCAAGCCCTGTATCACTGTTTGGATTTCAGAGCAAACGACTAGGGATTTTGATGAAGGATGTCCTGAAGCACTAACTACAGGTGTGGGTGGGGGGTGCTGGGGAGGAGATGGAAATCTTAGTGGGTAACTGTTTTAGCCAGTCAGTATATACTGTAATCTTTGTTTAATTTAGGGTACAAAGCATTATAAACTTTTTACACATACGACAAGCGTCGTATCTTTGCTATGTATTAATTCTACAGACATGGTGTAACAAACGTGTAGTTTTTTGATGAAGAAACCATCTTCCACACTCCAAAACAAGTGACCATTGTGCAAAATGTTTTACTTTTTTTCCCTTCAAGGCAATACATTTTAGCTTCAGCTTCAAATATTGGAAAACTGGCAATGATTTTAAAAGCTGAAATGACTATGACTGAAACATATTTTCAAGAACATTTCAAAATACTGTAATATGATTACGAATACTCTGCAATATGAATAGAATGTAGATCTTAATCACATTTTTAATTTTTTAGTTACATAAATTCAAGCCTGAAGAGAAATAATATCAATAAATACATTTAATAAAAGTTTGAGAAAAAAAAGATGTATTTTTTCTCCATGATTCAATAATTCAGGTATTGTAGAATGACCCTTTTACATCTACTTGGTATCACTGTTTTCAAATCCCTTTCTATTCTTAATTTCCATGTCAGATATTAATTCTTGTTATATATTGTTGGTTGGCACATAACATTCATTTAGTACAAAGAAATGAGGATAACTTGCCTTCAATTGCAAATGGTTTCCCCACTGTGAGAGTTTTACAATCAGCATCAATGGACACTTCATAGTCTAAGAGGGCTTTGTCCATAATAAAAGCATCTAGTTTTTGAGGATCATTCCTAAAAAGATAAATAAAACAGACTGATTATGCAGTATTTTTTTTTCTTTTATGAATTTTTCAGTTCTCTCAAAAAGATGGACGTGCTGTACATTATTCAAATGAAAATCATATTTTGGAATTTAGATTTGCACACTCACATTACCACAAGCCACATTGCTCAATTCCGTTTTTTTTTTTTTTTTGGTCACATCTTATTTGCAAGTCATGAAGGTTCACTTTCATAATTACAAGTAACTTTTATCTGACTAATGTGGATACACCTGCCCTCTGAAATTGCACACATGTAGACATCGATATGTCTTTGCTCGCGCCATCTGGGTTAAAAAACGTCATAATTTTGTGTGAGCAGGTAGTTTACTGTATTTGTTGAACAAGCCAGATGCCTTGTTTTAGCTGTTTTAGCAGCTACTGCTAGCACTGCTATGAAATTCCCATGCTACACATGCTGACTGATAACACAAATTCCAATCTGACCAATCTCAACCAGATGTGGGTGTTCAGACAGTCCTAAAAACAGACCTGTGTCATATTAGGGTTAAAAAAAAAGGATTTGAGTCACTTCAGGCTGGTAATGTGAGCGTAGTCACAATGCTCTGTAAGATCAGAATATAGCATTTCAGTGTGTTCCATAGAAATTTAAATAAGTAATCCTTTAAATATTTAAGTTTGAAAAGGTGTCAGCAGGCAGTTGTCAAAGTTTTTAGCACTTTTAACAGCATTCTAGTTTGGAAACATGGTCTGAAGCTGGACTTGAAAAAAATGGCATGCACTACAGTTTATTTGATTTTGTTAACAAAATCCTAAATCCCATTATGTCTGTGGCTGTTTGAAGGATTTACAAAATCCATACTAGCAGATTTTTGGAAACCCTTTATCCGAGGAGCACCTAAAAGAGGATGTGCGAGATCAAAATAGCACAGGTATAAGAACACAATCAGTTGGTGCAGTCAGGAAAACTGAATGTGCTGGAGGATGCTAGATGCTAGTCTCTAAAGTCCTGTGTTTATGAAAAGGTTTATCTGAACCTTTTTTTGGGCCAAACTCTACAGTCCAGCACCACTTTGCCCTACTTCTAGATGCCCGTACGAGGTTCTCACCATACAGTGGTCTCATGTGTCACTTTAAGAGCATTTCTACTCGGCTGTAGTATTTATAATTCAGGTTTAGATTTTTAGTTTTCTGAAATTTTCTGTAATGAATTTGGCTTACTTAAGGTTGTCTATCCCATCAGGGGTTGTAGGAACATTATATCTCCTCATGTATTCATGCATCTCTGGGAAGCTTTTTTTCACGTAATCCTCAGCACTACTCTCGCGTACAGTCCCAAATCGAAAACCCTGCGATGGATGATGGAGCTTTAAGGAAAGGATAATTTCAATTAGTATAAGCAATGAATTTGATGACCACATATCAGGAAGAAATTGAGTCCATAAAAAAAAAAAGTCAAATGTAGGATAGACTTACCTTGGGGTCATGTATACCTGAAAGCTGCTCATATGTCTTTTCCCCAACCATCACAGCAGCCAAATTAGCTGTGTATGTTGAGAGACAAAACAAACAAAATATGGCCCAGAGGTTCATTAGAAATCGGCCTGTCCAGCACTTGGGTGGCTTGATGGCAGCTGTCCTGCCGAACAAGATAGCATAGCAAACATTGAGTGCTGAAGAAAAGGAAAAAACACGGTCCCTATTTCGGCCTTTGGGTGTCATCCCAAATGGGCTCTTCCACTCGTACAGGGTAAGGAACACGGCAGTAACATGGAGAGATGCAAAAATGCCCAGCCACATGCTCCAGTGTAATGGCCACATAAAAGCGCCAATGGGTGCTGCTGTATCTCTTGTCCTTACCAAGATACCCAGGCTGGTGGAGAAGAATGGGCTGGTGAAGTCGATAACTTGACTCCGTGCTGAGTTGATGCTGAATGAAGTAACGGCCAGCTGTGCTGCACCGCTCAGCAGGTCACCCACCAGGCCTGTCCAGCGGCCATTCTTGTAGGCACCATACTTTCCATCTCCCACAATATAGAGGTCAAAGTCAAAACCCACATCCTCAGCCAGCTTCTCAAGCAGGTCAATGCAATAGCCATAGCAGCATTTCTTAAGCTCGGTGGGAACTGAGCTATTGCCAGACTGCAAGTCATGAAAGAGGGCATCAAGAACTGCTGTTTCGTTGGTAAGTGGGTCAAGGCACAGCTGCCCTGCTGGACACTGACCATCGACATCCACATCTCGCGTGAATACAAAGGGGTGCTCTACCAGTGTCACTACCCGCAGGTGCAACCTGGATGAATGCCTCCGATCGCCACCTGGGTGTGAACGTTTCTTGCTAGGCCAAATTCCATAGTCAAGTATCACTTTACCCTGCTTCCAGCTGCCAAGTCGTGTCCATGCAGGGTTCCCTAAAGGGTCGTGCTGCAGATTCCAAATAAAGTGGTGGCTTTCAGAGATAATGGTAGATTCATCCTGAACATGTATGTAGCCACTTAGCCCATCAAATGACGTGTTGGTCATGAACCTAGGGAACAGGAGTATAACAATTTCAGTGCCTTTTTTCATGTAAAGGCTTTCCTTTCTTTAAAGTTGTACAGATGTTTAATTTTCTATAACTGTCAGAGCAACACTGGAATCTACTCTGCAGTGAGCATGAAGCTTAGTATGCAGGAGTTCTCCTGGCAGCTGGTAAAGAATATCTTGTTCAGAAAGAAAGTTTTTTTTTTACGTTGCTAGCTCCAGGAGTATGACAGCTATGTTTTATATGGGTTATATGCTACAACCGGTAGCTTTCTGCCTAATCATCATGATAGCATTTTCCATCTACAAATGTGTTACTCTCTCCTCTTGGCCTATCCCAGCAAGGGCCAATTTTATAACCTGCCATGTTGTTGTTTTTTCTTTATATGTAGATATGCTTTGGGAATACATCAGCTCAATGTCAATCACATACAGTATGTTTTAAGAGAATATCTCATCTCTCAGGTTATGAACTTGTATAGCATTTGATACAGTTGCACTTTTCTGTTAGAATGAAATGGATGCTCATCTAATGGCTTTATTTTAGAGAAAGAATGTCGTGAAATTATCTGAAGACAGCAAAAACAACAAATACTGTATAAAAATGGCAATATGAAGTATACTTGGAATCTACTTTTGAAAGAACCCATCCTCCTGCTCATAGTACTAAAAGGTCTTTCAGAAGAACTTCCCCTGAAGTTATCAAAGTAAAATTTAAACAAGGGTAAATATTGGCGATGGGAATCACTAGCGACCACCTGATACAGTATTATCATGATACCTGGGTGCTAATTTGATTTGTATTGCAATTCTCAAAATTTTGTAAATAGTTTAGAGCACATTATAGAGGAACGGCATCATTTTACCACCTCAAAGTCAAATATATATTTTAAAAAAATTCAGCGATTTTGGAGTCAGTGTGGCGATACATAAAATGCCACACAAAAGAATTGTGATATATAAATATTAAAGATGGGGAAATCAGGGAATAATTTTATATAAAATAAGTTAATTCTACTCTCTTCCTCATAGATATGCTATTAAGATATTAAATCTTCCATGCTGCTACTGTATCTTCCTGTCGCCTCTTGCATCCGTTCTTAAGGTGCTAACGGTCCTACACTCACTTTCTTATTCTCTCTTTATGTCTCTTTCTCTATCTCTCTCTTTCTCTCACTCTTTCCCCCTCTCCCCCTAACTTGAGCCAACACCTCCTGGTTCGTCTGTGGACAAACATCTGTCCCACGTCCACTCTTTTGTTCTTCAGTATTTCACCAGGACATTTTTAATGGATTATATTCTTTGTAGTAACATATGCCTGTGGCACAGGCTTTTAGTTTAAACATATAAGAACTCTATATTTTGCTATTAATAAACAGAGATCTTTCTTAAAGACATGTTTGTTTGTTTCCTGGCACCAGAAAAGCTTATCAAAGCAGAGCGGAGAGACCGAGAGACTCGCTTATTCAACTACCCAACTTTAAAACTTTACATCACGATTCTTTGGTATGAGAATTTGTGGTTCGCCACACTGAATCTAAAGTTCTTTTTTTTTTTTAAGAAAAATTAAACATTGTACTTGCGGTGGTAGCCAGCGAAATGGACGGGAATTACCTTCCAAAAAAAAGTAGCCTACACCATACAATAAACAACAAATATATATGACCTTTAACACAATATTTAACATTTATGTTAATTTCACATTTCAGAGATCCAACCCACTAACCCTCCCTGCCATCTACCTATACATGAAAAGTAAGATGAAGCCAAAAAATTACGAACTAAATACTCTTTGGTGTACAAAAATGGCACTGTTTGTCAGATCCATTAAAAAGCCAGATCCCAGACCAATGCCATTTCTTGCATTACTATGTTTTAATAACTATATAGGGGTCATGTTTGATGTCTGAAGCTTTCCCACCAGTAGGTTGCCCATATAAGCGGGTCTTTTTTTCCATCAGTTATTGACCAATGCTGTGCTGCCAGTATTGATTCATTTAAAGGGTTAATTTTCCTGTTTGTTTTTTTTTTTTTAAAGAAGAGCCCATTCAGAGAGCAAAACACGGCTATTTTACGGCAGCTGGCATCCATTGCATTTACTGCCGCTCATTACAACACTATCATGGTAGCAGAATACACAATTACAGGAGTGGTACCACGAAATAGCTCCACTCTATAATCCTATAGGTGATGTGCTCTAAACTACAGTATTTACACATTGACAGGCAGCTCTGTATCCTGTGTATAAGTGAATTATTTATCAAGTTTGTTTAGAATTGTAAAATCTGAGGAATTCAATATCGAATCAGGATATTTATAAAACCGTGATACTTATAGAATCACGATACAAATTGAATTGAAATCATCATAATAGTGGACCCTTGTGATTCCCAACACTCGTAAATATACAGCAATATTACTGTAGATATTAAATGATGCATGGGATGAAGCTGAAAATGTTGTAGAATGCATAAAATGATACCTGGACAGATATTTTCCTGAGGTGAGATTTCTGTCCTCAATCATCATGCAGTTTGTGATGCCAGGGATCAGAGCCAGCTCCGGAGAAACAGTAGCAGCTGATCCAACGGCCCTGGCAATAAACTCCAAGGAATCTTGGACGTAGTGATCCAGAGCAGGCTGCCTCATTCGCCCGTGCGCCATAAGGCCCATCGGCAGCCCCTCGGTCCTTAACACCTCCACGTTCTGCGAGTCGCCTATAATCCAGTGGTAGTCTGGCAGCACTAAACCAAGCCTAGCTATGGTTACAAAGATCCTCTTTATGTCCCGAATATCACATCCAAAAGTTACAATGGTGGACATTATGTCCTTGACGGAGGTCATGTGACCCTGCAAGGACGTCTGAAAGTCACTTTTGCTGCTGCTGTTGATGGAAATGTTGACTATGGAACCCAAGTGAAATTTTGAATTGTTGCGAAGCAGAAAGACAAACTGGGAGATATTCAGCTCCTGGCACATCACCAGGCTCACGTCATACCAATTATTAATGGAAAGAAGAGAGTAGATTAAGTCTGCCTGAGGAGTCTGGGGATTCTTCATGGCCATCTGGAAATGGAGCGAGTTCTGTTGGATGAGAATGAAAGAGAAAACAGTTACAGGAAATAGAGCTAAAAAAAAAAAGACAGATGGACAGCTCATGTCCTTCACTGCAATGAACCACAGCATACAGACAGCAAGTTTGCTTTGAAACTGTTTTCAGTGAGTAATGCCCATTCCACCGATTCAGTCAGATTTTCAAAAATCAGATGACAGTGCTGGAATCAGCATTGGCATCTGGTCTACCAAACCAATTAATGCTTAATTGTTAAATAGACACCAACAGCCTGAAAAGAATCAAACAACTGTTTAATATTCCTCATTTTTGCTTAGTGTCTTCATTAATGTTGAAATGGCATTATTGCATTTTATTATGTACAGGTTGATGTCCAGTATTCAACACAAACATTTGCAATTGCCTTAAACTACAGAACATAATTACTGTATACCGTACGTTGTAACCGGCCGAACCATGTAGATATCTGAATGGTGTATTTTAAGGAATTTAAATGTAAGGGTCTGAATAAATGTCGTTAAGGTCTAAAGGCAGGTCTATACTCAGTGTTTTCATGGTGGGAAGGTCACGTTTGGCTCACAATCGTATTTTAAAACTAGCCCAAATGTAGCATAAACAAGCCATGAACCTGGAAACTCTGTTCTCACCTGTTAGATTAACTGAAAATTTTTTTAATTATCTTGATATTCATGAATGTCAGTCTTTATTAACCTAATACGGGAGGCTTAATAGATAAAGCACTATTGAATAACCTTGTGCCACCTCACTAAATCACTCATCAAAACATCTGGATGAAATGATTAGCACACAGTGTAGTTTTCCCTGAGGGAAACATATTTAAATGCCAGCGGAAAACACTCTATAATGACTAGCTGGAGGAAAAAAAAAACTTTTCATGGATTTATATTTTAACAAAACAAGTTTGACTTCTTTTGTTCGGAAATTTTCTTCCTTCTTCGTAAGTTAATTATGCTATAATCTTTATAACTTATAAGTCATTACGAAGCATACTCACTGATCCATCTTTCTGCTGAGCCGTAATCACCACCTACAGTTTACTCAGAATTTTTAAACAGCCAGCCTACATGAGACCGAGCTAGAGTTTCCCCGCGGGTGTCCCTTTCTTTTGAATTATTTATTCCGTAAACATTTTGCTTTGGATATATAATATTCGGTTTACACCAAGAACCTGCAAGAAAGCTGTCATGTCCTTCAGTTTTATAAAGATGTCTGATATGTACAGAGCAGCACAGCCAGACAAAGATTAATGCACTACATTTTCAGGCTCACTTTAAATTAGCAGGGAATAAAGCGGGACAGCCTTTGACAGCAATCAAACCCCCAATCTGGAGACGTGAGGCAACAATGAAAACTGTTAAGCCACTCTGCCCATCATTACTTACATTATAAAATTATCATCTTCTGACAAATCAGATTCAAGAACTCCACAACACTGCGGTGTATGATATTTTATCACTCAGGATTTCTTTGCTAAGCTGCTTAGCATGAAACATTTTGATATTCCACATCACTTTGAAATCACTTAAAGGCCACTAAAGGTGTCTGACAAAGAAATAAAAGAAAATGCAAATCAGACTGAGTGGCTGTATTGCCATCACTTAGAAAGAATAAGTATTTAATGCTTACAGAAATATTAATTTTTGTAATAGAAATATTTTGATTTTCATGACATACCATACAGTAGGGTTATAAATTATACAAAAAAACCCAGCTTTATCTCCTCACAAGTCAGTATATTACAATATGGTAATCTCGGTACAATCCGGGCACAAACCCAGTGGTTAAGGTGTTGGGATACTGATCAGAAAGTTCCAGGTTCAAACCCCAGCACCACCAAACTGTCACTGTTGGGCCCTTGAGTAAGGCCCTCAACCCTCACTTGTGTAGCTCATATGTGAAATGAGATAAAATGCAAGTCGATTTGGATAATCTGTCATGAGTGTAAATGTACATTACAGTCTGGTAAATCGTTTATTATCATATCATATTTGCTCATTTTGCTAAATTTCTCATGATTATCTTCAACACAGAATAATTAATTGTAGCAATATTCACCTTTTTTTTCTTTCTAGTTTTGATTCCAACTATTACATGCCACATACAGTCCCTTGTGAAAAAAACAAACAAACTTAATGGCAAGGCGTGCATTTGAGATCAAAAGATGGAAATGATAAAATAAATATGAATTTCAGTTTTTATTCCTGTATATGTACGTACAGCTGTGTTTCCACCGGGGACAATAGCAGCATGTTCCGGCTTTGACGCGGTTATAGGGCTTGTTCACTACCATTCTACTCAATGCTTGTGTTCCCATCATGTGCACAGGGGTGCGTTTCAGAAGTGTCCCAGAGGCAGCTCTCTGTGCTGCTTTCCTAAAGATTCTTGCTTACTCTCTATTTTTGCCGGAAGCTGCTTCTGAGACGCATCTGAAAGAAACAACCCCCCCCCCTTTTTTTTCAGTACACAACCGTACAAGCAAAGGTACACACTACAGATTAAAACAAACTAATTAGGAGAAATAATTAAATAAGATAACAGTATAAATAAATGAATAATAGAATAAAATAAATAAAAATAACAAATAACAAATAACATACAGTATGTCTGGGGCATATTTATGTATACAGTACAATACATATTGTATGTACCTGTATATGCATTGGACCATTCAAAGCAAGGTCTTTAAACAACCATGAGTTCACTCTATTTAGAGGACATGAATATTCATACCAGCCCAATTGTCATGTCATTGAAACACCACTGGTGGGGCGTGAAACTGTACAGGGGACAAAAGAAAAGTTTGTCGCTCATGTCAGAGATCTGCTCCCAGTGGAAGTCCAGGATTAAACAACTTACAGCATGGCACCTTTTGCTTAAATCCATTTACCAAGTGATCCAAAATATGACTGACAGGTATTTCTTACTGCCCTGTTAGATAGATTCCCCAGACGGCTGGCCAGTACCGGGCTATAGATGATTTGGTACTGGGCCGCACAGAAGATATTTTTATTTTATTTAAATTTTATTGACTGTCAGAGTCTGGAGAGTGTTTTATTAA
Source organism: Clarias batrachus (assembly GCA_003987875.1). NCBI lineage: Eukaryota > Metazoa > Chordata > Actinopteri > Siluriformes > Clariidae > Clarias > Clarias batrachus. The sequence continues at coordinate 154,780 of QMIH01000181.1, forward strand.
AAAACAAAACAAAAAAATTATCATCTCCCAATCTCTTCCATCTGTACCTCTTTCCTACATTCTCTGTGTCGGTTTTGATGTCAAATAAAAAGTTTCTTTAAAAAAGTGAAAATACCCAATGATGAGACAGCAGAGGAGATTCTGAGACTGCCAACAAAAAGAAAGCTGCATTAAAAAAAAAAAAAAATGCCAAGAGTCCTGCCTAAACCATGGGTGATTCACATGCTCCATGTCTGCTCTGTATAATAGATGTGGTCTTTAAAGGTATGTTTGAGACAACTCAAAACCATGCTTTTATTTCCAACAGCCCATCTTTGTGAAACGGAGTTGTCTGCAGTGACAGCAATGGAATTACAGAGCAGACTGGACATAAGGAATACACTTTGTGTTTCGTTGTTTCCCATCACTCCCAGATTGGACTGTCTCGTTACAGGGAAACAACCTCAGCATTACGGTATGTTCTGTGTTATGGTATGTTGAATTTTTTATTCTTTGTTATGAGCACATGATGGCATGTATGTGGAAAATTGTCTTACATAAAACTGATCTGTGGTGCAAAAAAAATGGTTGGAGACAACTACTTTACAACAAGATCCACAAAAGCTCTGGAAGCAAGATGGATCTCTAATAAACTAATGAAAAATTCAAAGTCTGAATTAATAAAAGATGTGATCATGATGCAAAACACACAGGCTCATCAGTCATGCAAGGTGGAGGCAGTGTCATGTCTTGGGCTTGCATGACCGCCTCTGGAACAGCTTCACTAATCTTTATTGATGATGGTAATCCTGATGAGGGAAGTAGAATATGGTATATGCAACCAAATACTGAAATGTTACTTACTTTAAAGCTGTCTGTTCCAATACGTTTGCTGCCCTAAAGATTGATTAAGTGATCTGCCACTAAAGGTGCTATATGTTCTACACTGTTGGACACATTACACTTGGCTTGGACATTTTGTAGAATTAAATGCTTTAGCTACAAACATTTCTAGAACATGACTCCCACACATGATTTTATGTATTTTTTTTTGTCTTCAGCAGTTCTTACTCACAGAATAATCTACATTTCTCATATACAGCGTTTGGTGTTTAAAAAAAACAGCCTACTACTGTATGTATTGAAAATGTCTGTCAGCGATCATACAGGACTTTCCAGAATATATATAAACACAATATCATATGAGGAAGAGTGTGTTGTGCTGGAATATCAGCACGGGTGTGATGCGGTCGTAGGCACAAGGGCACAACCTGAGTGGTGAAGGCATCACAGCTCTTACCACGTTTCATAGGAAATAACTAACCACCACTGGTATAGTCAACATAACATTATCAGATGTGTTTTCTTGCCGAACGTGCTTCTGTGACTGGTTTTGAAAGAGGTAGTTCGACAGGCAGCTGCTCTTTCCTCGGTATGGTGGACTGTCCAGACCTAGGTTCATGAGAGATATACAGTAGTTAAATGTTCCAGTGATGTTACCATGTATTATCACCACTTGTGGAATGTCTCTTATCCAATCAGATTGCGAAGTCGAAAACAAACCGTTGCATAATTAATAATATTTGAATATCTTTGTATTCCACCATATCCCTTAGTATAATAAACCAAGAAGACCTTGGTTTTTCATCATTTCCATTTGGCACATTTTTGTGCATCATATGCCATAACTAAGTATGAAAAAGCATCTGGGGTAGGGAGATCTGAATGGAACAAGACAGATCTTGACTCAGACTTTATCCCAGACACCCAGAGCTTGTCTTTATCTACCTTCTGTCTATGCTGAAAAAAGAGACCATCACTGTTTCTACCAGACAAAAAAAACCCAAAGGTCAATAACAAGATTCGCTCAACCCTGACAGAGATTAATTGCCGTTGGAAGTTGATGGATGCACACTGGGACTTTGTATTGAATTCAGGGCTTGTTTTCACCTCAACACATGTAAACACAGACCCGTCTGACCAGAAGATGGTGCTAACTTCAAGTGCACTGACAGCCCTGAACGACACCTACAGACAAACTCCACCACCATGGAGAAGGTTTTGGAAGCTTTACATAATCATATGCTGGGTTTATTTATAGATACAAATGAGAAAGTCATTCATGAGTCTACTCTTTAGATCATTCAAATCTATTTAATATTTACATCTTGAGGAACGAACATGTTTGCCACTTTGCTTTAATACAGGTTGGCTCATGAGTTTGGATCATAGGCATTTTTCCTTTTTCTTTTCGACCCAAGATGGCTTTGAATCTAGCAACAGAAGATCAAATAGAAGCAGACCTGTCACCACTTTACTTTTTCCTTTTGCTTTTCATTTGAAGTCAGTAGTCTCTTAGAATCAATCCGGAACAACTGTTGCACTAAAGGAAGAACTCATTTTTAACTCAGTTCTTGTATTCAGTGTAAATACAGGTGCTGCAGTGTTGTAGTGTATTATTAATACTATTTTTAGTACTATTAAACACTAATTAATACTAGAGATGCGGAAAACAATCAATTTTATCGGGCAATTCATAAATCTCCACACTGAAAGCAAAATCTTTTGTAAAATATTATATTTAAATGTATACATGTTTGCATTTGTGGTGGTAAAATGTTCTGTTCCTCTACAATCCTACTGTACATGCAGTGGGCTGTGAACTATTTACACATTGGCTGGCAGCAGAGCATTATCATTATACACTATTGTGTATCATTAGGAAATATAGGAAGCAGGATGTTAATAAAATTACAAACAGAATCGCAACACAAAACAAATAGGGACCTATTAAGTCCCTAATAATCAGCTGGTCCTTGGTGATTCTCATCCTTAACAGATGCATCTATCTACAGTACATTTATAATGAATTGTTGAATGTTTATAAATTCCAGGGTCCGGGTTTGATTCCTGTCTCAGGTCTGTGTGCATGGAGTTTGCATGTTCTCCCTGTGCTTGGTGAGTGTGTGTGTGTGCATGTGTGTGCCCTATGATGGATTGACATCCCATTCTTTGTGCCCTAAATCTCCTGGGACAGGCTCCCCATGTATGTATACAGGATAAAGTGATATAGATGATGATGCGTGAGTGAGTTACAGTATACAGTACCAGGGATGTAGAATGTATTGTCTGAATGTAACTGTCATAAAGTCCTATAATATGCAATAATTTCTTTTTTCCCTGTAAGCATTAAGTTGCCTTGCAGGTGATAAATCATGAACTGGCATGATCCCAAATCAGGAATTAACAATAAATTAATGCAAGCTAATCTTAAATTTTTGAAACACTGCAATTTTGTTTTTATCAGCGGTGTGGCCAAAAGAGTGGTGCCGATTGGCAACTTTCAAATAAGACTTGCCACCCCATTCACACCTCGGAGAACGCCTAGGCTATTACACCACTGCAATCTACACACATTTAGTACATTGTGTCCAGCTCATAGCTTAACTTAAGCTAGTTATTAAGTTAATTATCTTCTATAGCAGACAACATGTCCTATATGACTGAATGACGACTCCAATGACAAACCTGCAATTGAAGGAAATTATTATGATCTGCTTAGACTGTCAGCCCGCCCAGAAAATGTATGTCAACAATAACAAAGCAAAATCTTATTCAAAGTGCATTAAAACTATTATTTTTTTCCTGACACTTCCTGGCATGTTTTTCTATGTCACCGTTCGAAGTAATGTGTTTTGTCAGTTTTCTCTTTTCTCCAGTGTTCTCCTATTGGTGACTTTTTATAGCTGTTATCTTTGCTGCTACTTACAGTACGGAACGTTTACTGTTTACTGTTTCTCCTTCCACTAACTCAACTCATCACCTCATTACCACAGAGTATTGTAATGTCATGTTGCATTGTCACATTGTCGCTCTTGTTTGCACATTTGCACTAGCTGCTGGCTAATTAGGTCTCCAAGTTAGCTAGTTAGCTTTTTTTGTTAATTTATGTTGTACTGTATGTATTGACATTTTGTTGGGAACAAAATATGAATGGCTGTGTTCAGAAATCACATAGCCCTTAAAGCTCAGATAATTTTAGTCAGTACTTGTTTAGCTGTTTTTTTAATAAGCATATATAAGGCTCAGGATTATGCAGTATAGAGTGACATACAGTATTATTTTTTTCATTAATATAATGAACTGAATTTTAGTTTATTTTAATCAAACACGACTGAGCGCAAAATTAGTTCACAAAGGCAAAGAAATTACACAAACACACACAATCCGGTGTTTCTATGGTTGTTTTCGGTTGTTTTTATGACCAAAAAATAACAATAATATGCTCATTTAATGAGTTACATTTTTACAACTTCATTCCCATATTCTGGTAGTGGTAAAATTGACCCTTTATGCAAGTAATGATAACCTTTTTTCTACCTGACAGATACCCAAATACACAGTTTGAAGTCTGAGGCCACCCCATTAACACACATTAGAAAGGCTTCTATATACTGTAAACACATACATGTTTTTTGATCATCATTGACTGATGCTTAGTTGCTGGTACAGATCTTTGCTGCTTGGGGTTTTAAGTGATAAATGCTTGGGGAGGTTCATAATAAAATATAACAGGTGGAAGTTACAGGCTTTGTTTAATATTAAAAGTAAGGAAATCCCCCCACACACAGTGCAATTATAGTCATTATTCAATTATTTGTCAAATGTACTTTACAGCACAGTGAAGTTGCATGTCCCAGTTAGGAGGCTTGGGTTAGCCAGGATACAGCGCCCCTGGAGCAGATAAGGTTAAGGGCCTTGCTCAAGGGCCCAACCATTGCAACTTGCCGGTTCTGGAGCTCAAATCCCTGACCCAGTAATCCAGTACCCCACAGCCTTAACCTATTGAGCCACCACAGGATTGGGCATAAAGATTAGACATTAGCTCAATGGAAAAAGCGCATGTGGTCTGAAGAGTCCAGACTGACCCTATTCCAGATGGGTACATCAGGGTAAGAAGTTACTATGCATAGTGCCCACTGTACCTGCCACTGGAGGCAGCGCTATGATCTGGGGTTGCTTCAGTTTATGTGGCAATAAAATCAAGTCAGCTGATGACCTGAATGTACTGAATGGCCAGGTTATCACATATTTACAGTTTTCTTTCCTGATGGTACAGAAATATTTCAGGATTCAAACTGTGAAACACTGGTTTTGTGAGCATGAGGAATTATTTCCACATCATGAACTGCCCGACGGAAGCAGACCTTTTTTTTTTCTGGCTAAGCAGCCATTCAGTGGACAAACTGCCTTTTTGCCATTCCTGTTTCTGTAAATCTCAATTATTGAATATTTTGCACCACATTTCATTATCCAATTATTGCAATAAGCTATTCTGAACCTGTCTTGCAGTTGACCAACCCTGGTCCTGAAGTACCTCCTGCACATTTTAATGCTTTCCTTCCCTGACACACTCATTTCCTTTGGGTCAGGGCTGGTAATTAGCTGATTACTTGAACGTACATGACATGGACTAGGTTTTTCTGAATGACGCCAGGGATAAAACCATAACAGTAGCATCCTCATCCTCATCTTGTAGGATGTTAATATTCAGTGTTCTCCAAAAGAAAGAAGTCAGTAAAGAAAAGAAAAGAGACTCGTACCCGACTCTTGCGCCTGAACTCGTTCTGGACGACGCTGATAACCGGGATGTGCAGTGAAGAGGACACAAACTCCAACTTGACGAATTCGTCTCTGTTCTGTGGAAACGCCATGATGGCCGAAACTCCCTGAACCACGACGGTGTGGCACACACTCTGCAGGAACGACATGGGGTCGGAACCCACAGGTGGAGGTGAAGGGGAGAAGAAGGAGAAAGCCGGCAGCTCGCCGAGTCCCAGCTCCACAGCCATGACTATCTCCAAGGACAGGTTGAACGGTAACAGGTTCGGTAATCGGTTCAGAGTCTCCGCAGCCATGAAAATCGAGTCCCTCGGCAGAAACGCACTCTCTACAGGCTTCTTAATTTTCGCGCCTTTTTGCTGGTTCGTCCTGCCAGGTCTCGCGCCAGGTTCACTCACACTCACACTTTTCCTGACTAACTCGAGCTCTTCCCGAGCCGCTTCTCGGTCCCAATCCCAATCCCCAATCTCCAACTCTTTCCTCCTGATGGAGCTGTGCGTCACGGCGGCGCGGGGCTGAAGATGCACGGCTCCGACGCGCACCGTGTGCCCGATGCGTTTGAGGATCTGGCATGGCTGCGGGTGCGCGAGGAGGCACGCGGGCGTCAAAACGAGCACCAAAGCGCCCGGCGCGAGCAACAGCAGCAGCACCAACCTGCCCGGATCCGGCATCCCCTCAGTGCAGCCGGCTGCTCTCAACGCGCTCGGGAAAAAGACGGCGTCCGCGTCCGCGCTCCCGTCTCCTGCTCCGCGTCCAGCGCCGGTTCGCTCGCTTTTCCGGTAAAGTCCAGCGCGCGGTGAGGTATCTCTCCGGATCCCGAGTGACCGCGAGCGGCACGCGCTCGAGACGCGTTTCCAAACAGCCGTTGTTCATCTCCAGAAGAATTTAAGGAGGAAAAAATATTTATTATTGCTGTTACTTACATCTGAAATTCTTTCCCGATGTACACTTCCAAATCATTTTCTTTGGATTTGCATGTTTATTAAAGATTCAATCCAATTTTTTTTACGCGCATTTACGCACAGGAAAGTCTTCCCAAAATACGCCCGAAGACACGGGGCAGTCGACGCCCACCGCGGAGCTCCAGCGGCGCAGCGTTTGGCACGACTCACTGACGTTCAGTCGGCGCGCGAGCTCATCAATTACGCACCGTTTTCCGTAGTGAGGCGCGCGTGAAGCTGCGCTGGCCATCACTAATGCTGCAACACACACACACACACACACACACACACCATCATCACACACACATCATCATCATCATCATCATCATCACACGCTGGCGTGACAGACACCAGCCATGACTGCATCAAAATTGTGGAATTCAATTGAATGCACAAATTAGCATGTTGCAAAATTGTGCGATTTTCCCCTCAGCTCGGTTGAAAAAAAAAAATCAAGGCACTTGTTACGACCATGTTTACAAAGGATGGATCACAGGAAGAGTTTTCTGATTTTTCCACACACCAGTATCCTTGATCAACACCAAAACACGTGGAATTAGGTTGCTTTATAAGATTCCCTTTGCTGTAGGAGCCATTTTTGTAAATAAAATAAAAGAAACACACAAAGAAAATCATTCTGGTTAAAACATAAATATAATTTCCTGACACATTGACTGTGATCAAGTCGTTTTACTATCCTAAGCCTTATAAGTCCTAAGTTTATAATCAGATGTAATGTCTCTGACTTTCCTTCACCATCACTCATCATCCTTACCGCTTTTTATCCTCTATATAGGTTTTGCAGGAGACTGAGGGAAGGAGGTGGGGAACAACCCGTTCAGGGTGCCCATCCATCACAGGGCACACACATACCCACACTCACATGCTTGTTTACACACTACGGCTCAATTTGGGAACGCCGATTTGTTTAGTCTGCATGTCTTTGGACTGTGGGATGAAACCGGAGACCCCGGAGGAAAACCACCGAGCAGACCGGAGGCGGGGATCGAACCCAGAACCCAGGTGTAAGGGAACAGTGCTGCCCACTAAGCCACCGTGATGCCCCACTCGCAGTTACATCATTTTGAAATTGGAGAAGTGTGCTTACATACATAAAAGTGAAATGACCTAATAAAAACACAAGAACATCCAAAAGAACATGATATGTTTAATTAATTTCATTGAAGTAATATTTTTATATTTTATGACCCAGACTATCTGCTTCTTCTTCAAAAGAATCTGATTAAAGATAGCTAAGTGTGATTTTTTCACATGTTAACCATCACGCTTTGATCGTACACTGGACATTGAACTATGTCATGGAAAGATTGATATCAATCCATTTAGTTACTGTAATCAGATGCTGGCTGTCAAAACCTCTGTGATGCATCATGTAATTCTCAAAGCAGAGAATAACACTTACTCACACTGTACACATGACAGCAAATAATGTTTTAACCTTATAAATGTAAATTGTACTTACTGACAACTAGCGATTAATTCCCCACTGATATAATTGTGAACAGAGATCAGTTGAATGAACAGATGCTAAAGAGGCTTGTTGTTTAATCCTGTGGGAAAATGAGAAATTGTTTCTTACTCTAACCTTCTAATTCTTCAAGTTGTCGTTTATATTGTTTTTACATAAATAGAGAAGTTTATACAAGTAGAGGTAGGTGGATGTGTTGCAGTGGAATTGGAATGAAATTTTTTCTTCTATTATAAATATTTCTCCTTTTATGCTTTTGACTGACTTTATAGTGCTAGAAATTACCATCTGATTGTACTATCAGTGCAGGAGACACCAATTTCAGTTCAGGAAAACCTGTAATTTTTTAAAATCTATATAGTAGATATCAGAAACCATGTAAAAGGCTTTCCCAGGGCACCACATCAACAGGTATACTGTTAAACTATGATGAGCAAAACTGATCTACAGAGGATTCATCTGACAATCACATTATTTATTAAATTACATATGACAGGACATGTGCACCTTTTGCCAGAATACCAGAATAGGCATGCTAGTCTGATTTTTAAAGCGTGTACACTGTGAAATTGGTTGATGGAGCATTTTAGGGCGATAGATGGAACGTTTTATTAGGCAGTGTAAAAAACAGCCATGTGCCATTCTTAATCAATGGAAGGCTGCAGTTTCCATTACTGACCTCTTGGCTTCTAGTAAGAGCCCGCTGCAATTAATCTTATACTCACATTTCACAGCGGTCACTTGGGAATGTGTGTTTATGTGTTTGTTCACATTTGGATTGACTATCTTGGTGAGCAACATTATGCTTTCACTCTAAAGGGTGCATCAATTCTGCACCCTCAGAGTGCTATCAAAGTGCAATCATGTAAGCGAGATGATTAAAACTGTGTGCTGTGCTAAAAATGCAATATTACAATCAGAAATATTTTACAAATTACTTTAAATCCTACAGTATAATTGCCCGAGAGCCGGTATTGGACCATTTCCTCTCAGCTTCTTAGCAACAAAGTTGGATTGCATCTCAATTAAATGGCCTTGAATAAAACTGTCAAATGACAAATTGTGCAGATTTTCAGTCTGCAAAGCACAACTGCCCACTTTAATGAGGTGACAGAAATGAAAACGTAGAAGCCCTTTTCACAGCTACTGAAGTTGCGGCATCAGAGGGCTGTTCAGGACCATAAACATGTCAGCACATTTGTCACCTTTTCCAGGTCACTAATCAGAAAGCCAAGCACATATAACTTTCTGTAGGTAACTTAACTTTGCACTTGGAAAGACTTAGAGTATTTGATTTTGTTTGTTCTAAACGGATGTTGTTTTTATTTCCCAGTGATTGTCACGTGTCTCTTAAGTACTGTATAAAAGCTAAGTGGTGTGAAAAGTATGTCAAGGCAATCCTTTACTTCAAGAACTGTCTGTGACTCAAATCCAGCACAATGCACAATGGAGGAGTTTGATGTTTTGGCTCAGTGTGAGATCACTGCCTGTGGTTAAATGGAGATTTTTTTTTTAATTCTGAAAATATTTTAGGATCTGCTCTAACATTAATGAAAAAAAAAATAGATTATACTATATGTATATATACTATACTATTCTGATTGGTCAGAAAGTGTTGATTAATTTTCTATGCCCCCAGCACTGACAGAATTATTGGCTATAATTAGTCTGAATATTACTTGTTCTAAAATGTTATTGTTGCTATAGGAACATCAGATTCACTGGGACCTGTATGGTCTCTGTGCAACCCGTCATTGGAGATAATGTAAGACTTAACAGATGCATTATTTAATTCATTATTTAATCTGTAAAAAAAAAGATTGTAGTTAACCAAAGATGAATGTCTAATCACTATAAAATGTAAGAATACATTTATTTGATTTGTTTCAGTTTGAGTGATTTGTTAAATTTTCCTTAATGGTACAGGTTTTGGGTGGCACAATGGTGGCCTCACACCTCCAGGATTGAGTGTTTGATTCCCATTTTCAATACCCATCTTGGGTCTGTGTGCCCGGGGTGTGCATGTTCTCCCTGTTCTTGCTGCGTTATATCTGGTTTCCTCCCACAGATGGGGTTGATTGGGGTTCCCATATTGCCCTTAGTGTGTGTGTATTTGTGTGTGTGTGTGTGTGTGTGTGTGTGTGTGTGTGTGTGTGTGTGTGGATGTTTGTGTGTGCCTTGCAATGAATTGGCACCCTGCCTGGTGCCTAACTTCCCATTCTTAAACTTGCATGACTCTGTATAAGTGGTATAGAGAATGAGGCTTCAGGACAGAGAAGATGCTTTGCAGTCTCCCAGAAACATGACTATATAAATTTTTAGCATCTTATTTTATAATTCAATTCAAAAGAGCAACAAAAGGCAGTTGGTAAGGGAATGACTGTTTATGTTATTTTCATTACATGTACTTATAAACAGTTCAAAAGTATAACGTATTGGTCATAAATTAAAATGTGTAATGGTTTGCAAACTGTTGTAGTATAAGAGGAGTAAAACACTCTGGGATATGCAGCTATAGGGAAATAACCAAGGCAACACGCCATGATTTAATTGGCTTTTTCTTTTTCTTTTTTTTTTGTAAACAGATTTTTTTTTTCATTGCATTCAACATGGTAAGGTAATCTTAAGAAGAAACTACTAGTCTCCATTTTGAACAATGTGGTATACAGTAAGTGTGAATGATTTCTGATTAAAGCACCTGAATATACTGTACAGTATGAAATGCATATATCAGTTCAAGGGCAACTGGATTTCCCACATAATTTCATTTTTACACACTTCTTGTGAGACTGCTTTCTGAATGAAACCATTTCAAGTTTGGCATCTGACCCCTGGCATGAAAACTATTCACATCTTTCCTCCGGTTTTAAAGCTGCTAACATTATACAGTAGCAATTATAAAAAGCTATAGGACCAAGGCTTAACCTCAGTTTAACCCTTTGTGGTTTTTTGCACAAAATTTGTTTTCAAAGTTTTCAAAAAATGTGAGTTTTTTTTTCCAGTAATATACTTTGATACTTCTACTTTAAGAAAACTCATTTTATTCAGGATACTTTATAACCTTATTTGGGTTTCTGTCTGCAAAGTTACATCATGTAAGGAGCCAGTTACATGCATGCAAATGCAGTGAGAAATGCGGTCTGTCTATTTAAACTATTAATTACGTTGCTACCTAAGGTTGAACGTCACTATTTAATCAGTTTGTGAGTTACATCCCATAAATGGACGTCAACCATTCAGTTTCTTAATGGAGTTGGAATATGTAAATGTAATGTCCCTCTTTTGGAGATATCCAGCCATTTAAATGATATGACATCACTTCTGCTTGAAATATTTTTGAATAAGACAGCAAATGCAATTTCAACAACAACATGGTGCTTTTAAAAGAAAAAGAACATTTTCACATTTAATGATGTCAGGGGTTTCACTAATGTATGTCATCAAATATATGGATTTAAATAAAAATGACTGTATATATTGTTAGCATTATACACAGTGATAAAGGTTTTACAAATAATCTAGAGAGTCTTAGGCTAGATCTAAGCATCCATTTGAACATGTTCTTTATTGTCAAGGTCATATAATTCAAAGCATTCTACTGTATCTACATTTATATGCTTGTTTTTAAACCTGTGTGATGTACAGTATATGACAGACATTTCTTCTTCTTCTTTTTTTTTTTTTTTTTTGGTTTTAACTGTGCTAGATGGGTATAGACAGATTCATGTCAAATGAATGTGCATCTAAAGAACTGCTACTTTTTGGAGTATGTTGCATACACGTCTTCTTTTCCCTTAGATCTGACTTGTCTTCTTTATCTTGTCTGTGTGTCCCTAGAGTTGAAACCAAGGCTGTCTTGTTCTTTGACAGCATTTTTTTTTGTCATTTAAAAATAAAAAAAAATCCTTCTCGAGTCTTAGGGGAGATGGCTACCTTCAAACAAGAGAAATGTGTCATATAAAGTACATCAACCAGTACAGACAGATCCGTCAACTTGTACAGACTTATCATTCATATCCATAAACCAGTGTGTTGTTTTGACACTTCTTTGTCATTGGAGGTATGTAGGTAGGAACATAGATACAGTACGAAGGGTGTTCACGTCAACCTGGGACTTTTGATTCTGTGGTTATAAAGGTAAATGCATCCAAGTGTTTCACAATTACAATTAAGGTAGAAAGTTTTCTCAGTGCGCCGGAGCTATGATTGGATACGTTTGAAACACTGGCCTCCCAGGAACTCCTTTAATGTCCCAAACATGTGACTTGGAGTGAGGTATGTGGCAATACACGTATTGAGTTCCTGTAATGTGCAAGTGGTGTTGGTGAATGATTGTGTGTACAGTTCATACAGACAGACAAGTTATCCTTCAATCCGTCTGATTTTTCACGGGAACGACTAAAATAGGATCGTCATTTACAGACATACAGCCTTCTTTTACTGTACCTTAAGCTTGGGTTAAAAGTTTGTATTACTCTACATGCTCTCTCATTGGCTGTGATGGTTTCCTCCAGGTTTTGGGTTTTAGTGTGCTTTGTATGTAAGATACTTGTGATGCCATTCACTCTCAGTGCTCCCAGGACACGCTTTGGATATGTCATGCCACTAAAGAAAATGATGGACCAATAGATTCAATTGAATACCATTCAATTGAATTCAGATTTACTCCCGCCTAATATGTTGTATCCAAGGCAAGGTTAGTCAATAATTGATGAATAAGTCTCAGGCATGATCTATTTTCAGTAAGTGAAATGTTTTTTTTTTTTTTCTGTCCAAGCGAGCCCACACACAGCAATATTTAATATATCTTTATGGACCGATCTGCAGATATCTTTAGGCTACACATGTGGGGGCATTCTCAACAGTAATACATGATTCAAGTGAAGAAAACGGCAAGCAGAAGTAGAGCATCAGGAAAAGTCAAGGTCAATGGCATCTCATCAGCAGGAGTATCATGTAGCTTGACAGACATACAGTACGGTTTTGCACTCCCTAATGTACAACATTGCATCTAAGTATAATGTACCTATAGAAATTCATTAGATGGATGCATTAAAATTTCCATTCACAGAGGCTGAGCTCTTTTTTTCCCATCATATTTAGAATAAAACACCGCTCCCTGTATGGTGAATGCACATTTTCATACAGCTCCTGACCCCCATAATCGTTTTTTTGTTCCCTATACCATACTTTTCTATAGATTTTTTATTTTTAAGCAGCCAGGGACACATCAATAGACTTATGCCACTCTCAAATGATGACATTCCAAATCATAGTAAAGTGTAGAATTGCCCATCAAGTGTAATCTTTCCCCTGGCACATCTCCTTCTGTCTCAGCTGACACTCTGGACTGGGGCAGATAAGCAAAGCAAAGGAGGCAAGCAGGATAGATAGATTGTACAGAGCATTACTGGAGAAAAGACGTTTCAGGTCTGTTGGGTCATAAACACCCATATGTATTCCACAAATGCATTTTAATGTAATGGATCTGGCTGGTGAATTTGAAGGGCATCGAATGCGAAACAACAAAAAATGTAGAAAGCAAAGACCTTAAGGTATAAGCCCCAAAAGGACAGACATGAAAGGATATTGCATGTTAATGCTGTAAACCCTTAGATCATTATTTATTTATTGTTATTGATCTTAAAGCTTATCATTTAATACATACAAAGCTGATCATGTTGAGCCAAGCAAATGATCTAGTTTTTCTGCTCATGAATTAATCATTTGAACATTAATACAACTTGATAAGTGCAGTACTGTACTTGCAGAGATGACTCAGATAAACAAGACCACATGAGAATGTTATGTTATGATCAGACATCTGCTACGGTACTAATAATGACCAACCTCATGGATCTCAGGCACTTACTCAATCATCATCTACTGTATACCGCTCTATCCTGTATTCAGCATCGCGGCGACCTGCAGCCTATCCCAGAAGACTTGGGGCACGAGGCGGGGTACACCCTGGACAGGGTGCCAATCCATTGCACGACACACACACACTCACTATAGGTAATTTGGGAACGCCAATTATCTTAATCTGCAGGTCTTTGGACTGTGGGAGGAAACCCACCAAGCACAGGGAGAACATGCAAACTCAATGCACACAAAGACGGGAATTAAAAGCGGACCCTTGAGGTGCAAGGTGGCAATGCTAACCACTACACTACCATGCCGCCCTCATGGAGCTTATAATTTACAATTGGTTTTTAATGTGATACTGGTAAAATAATTTAAAGAAATGTTATCATTCCTTCTGTATGTACATCTTGAATGTGACCTTATCCCTGTAACACTTACAGTACTAGTCAGAAATATGCTCTAGATTAGGCAGCAGTAAATCACAGGGCGACCATGTGCATCTAAGTACAGGTGAGATTAAACAGTCCACCTGCTGACATGGTGCTGGAAGGTGAGAGGAAAATGGACATCATGGAGAATGTCCACATGGATATGGGGGAAACAAATGTGTCATAGTTAACCACGGTATACATCTACATCTAGGCATTTGACAGACGCCCTTATCCAGAGCTACTTACATTTTTATCTCATTATACATCTGAGCAGTTGGGGTTAAGGGCCTTGCTCAAGGGCCCAACAGGGCTCAAGTTGTCCCTGTTGGTGGTAGTGGGACTTGAACCTGGGACCTTCCAATGCTTTAACCCCTGACCATAGAAAACCATTCTATACCCCTGGTATAGAAAGTTCATATTTTATCCTTCCTTTTCTTTTTTCTTTTCTTTCTTTCTTTCTTCTTTCTTTTTTTTTTTACATTAAATGCTCTTACTTTAGTCACAGTAAACTACAAATTTTACTGAGGAAATATTTTGGTTTATAAGACTAAATCCTGTGTGTACGCATCTGTTTGTGCATTGTGTGTTGAGATGTACTGCCATTCCATCCAGAGCCTTATTTTCAACTCATGCTCTGTGTTACCAAGATAATGCTCACTGAAAGTCTAAATGAGTCGAAATTTAATAAATCTATTGGCTTCTAAATGATGTTGTACGATACTACACCGACATGCAAGAAACAAACAGACATCCATTGCTTTATCATACAATGTTTGCTCCAAAATTTGTTGTCATTATTATCATTATTATTATTATTGGCAGGTGCTACTAATAAATTGATACAAAAATCACTCCATAGACTATAATGGGGTTCTTACAGTGGACTCACACTGATTAACACTGACTCACACCTCTGATTCGCTCTCCCTGATGCATGCTCATTTTTGCACACACACACCCACTAAACTTATTTTAAAACACCTTATTAAAACTCATTAAAAAACAAAATACCTTGTTTAAACTTTAAGTACTGTAGATAAGAGTGGTCTAACCATTTGGGAGCAATTAAGAGTTGACAAAAAACGGATTTTGTCATGGGAATCTATTTTCCACTGTGGCTGATTTTGCTGCAAAAAATACTTTTGAACCACTTTGGACTAACAGCCATCTGTGCTCAAATTTTTAAAATATACATCCCATAAGCTTAACATCAAACAATCCAGGAACTAATTCTCTAGCATTTATGGTTCATGACATATAAGCAAAAGAATTACAGGAGTGTCACTGCATTTGAGGTGAACGCTGAAGAGGAAGAGGAAGCTGCAGCTAGTGGCCTAAGCAATGCCTTCTCAACTTCTCAACGGTGTGAGCTAATAATCAGCCATTTTCATTATAGCTTATGAAGTGATTTTTGCAGCAGTGTATAAGGGGCAGGTCCCCCTAATAACAATGGCAACACATTGTGGTGCATACATTTATCATAAAACAATGGCTTTATATGTGTATACCATCTACAGTATACAATAGTTAGTAATGAATTTTATCTTGATTAGAGCTACTGTTGGAATATGGTCATAATAAGTAAAAAAAAAAAATACAGTTGTAATTTTAAGTGTTTAGTTATATCCAGCTCAGGAGCTTGTTTCATAGCCTAACTGAGGTCACTGCAATGATTTGGCTAGCAAGAAAAAAAGAAAGCAAGAAAATATTAGGGTTTGCTTTTTACAACCAGACACGCATAATGGGTGATTATGTCTATGGGTAAAATAAATTCCTCCTCTCCTGCTCTGAGGTCAGATCAAAGAGAAAGACACTGTGTCAGAAACAATAAAATTCTGTTGGTGGATGCCATTAACAAGTTACAACATTCAGGTTATAAAATTACAAAATTACGACTAGCAATGAATAGAAAATAAGTATAAGCACTAAGAAAAATACAATATATACACACAACGCACTGGAAAGGCCTGACAGGAAAACACTGATCAATTGAAATTCTGGGGAAATTATTATTAATATTATTATTTTAGATATTAACCATTTCATACTTTTAGGTTGCAGTTGCTTTTTCCAATACGTAATTGGACAGCAGGGCAATTTGAAGTTAAAAGTTAAACTAATTAAACAATATTCAGGACTGCAGGGATCCTCATAGCAATGCACATTGTGCCCCCTGCCAAGGTACCATATGTGTTGTCTTATGTTATTGTGTATACTTCTTATTGTAACTATTCACCTTCAGTTGTACTTGATAGGATATCAAAGTGATATCCTTGAAGTTCTAGTAATTCAGAGGCCTTGTTTGGCCTTGTTCAGAGAACACTGGTTGATCTGGTAAAAATGTCAATTACACACTGCCTGGCCAAAATAATAATAATAAACAAAGTCTCTCTCACACACACACACACACACAAACACACACACACACACACACACACACACACACACACACACACACACACACACACACACACACACACACACCTCTTGCGTTGATGACAGCACACAATGTGGTGACCAGTTCATGTGTGAAAATGATTCCTCAGTCTCCCAGAGCCAATCATTTACAATTTACGCAATGGAATATGCCTGTGTCATCAGGGAAGAAAAACTTCGTAGAGGTGATAACCTGGTCATTAAATAAATTTAGGTCATCAGCTTTCCACAGAATATTGCTGAGCCTAGACCCAGCTAACTGAAATTACCCCAGATCATAGAACTGCCTCCTGTGACTTGTAAAGTGAGCACTTTGCATCAGGGGTGTGTCACTTCATGTGCATCCCTCTCTGTAATATGGTCAATCTGAACTCATCAGACTCATGGACACAGCTGTTTAGTCACAATCACATTGTGTGTGTCATCACATTGTGTGTGCATATTCAAATTTTCTTTTTAATAAAACATAGTTTTCCTGTTGATTTTTTTCACCATGCAACTTCACCAAGTATTTACGTCATCATCTCCATTCATGATTTTCCTTCCGACCACATTTCTTCCACAAAGTTCAGATGGTTCAGCACTTTCCTTCCAGGGTTTGATAATACATTGATGGGTGCTTAACCAGGTTCCAGTAATTTTACATCCTCTTAGTTATTTCCTTTGCTTGATGCGGCCCAATAATTTGTACCCTTCCGAAATGGTGAGTTTTTTTGGCCAGTCAGTGTATTTCCATGTGTTTTGTGTATATAACCCACTGAAGGAATTTTAGAATTTGTTGAATACAGATAAGTAGAATCAGTGATCTTCTGTCTGAGTCTGCTCAGTGTGGGTCAGGAAATACATTTTCTTTTTCACTACTGAAATAATGTCAGCCTTCCTATTTAAAATGTCACTCCAAAATAGATTTGAACACACTGACATATTCTTGCTGCGTTCGCCAGCTGTAGGGTAATAGCCCTAGATTAATATGCCAGAAGACCTCAATCCTGGTTGATAAAATTATTTTGTGTGAAATCTGTAAGTTCAACAATCTGCCATGTATTTTAGACACTTGTACTTTATGTCCCTCTTATTGTTTGACTTTTCGTATTTTCCCCTGGATCACAGGCAGTGACATACTGATATTATGCAAATTTCACTAATAGCGTGCTTAATCAAAATCATAAATGTAGACTTGAGTACACATAGAAACTAGAAATGACAAAACTGTCAGCATGGTGTCAGCATAAAATCTGGCTCTCAGACTTCAGCAACCTCACATACCTGAGGTAATTGAACTTTTACAGGATTTTTTAAAATACCACTCACAATTTTATTATTTTTGCTTGTCTGTGACATTTTCTAACAGATTTAGTTGGTTCTACTTTTCTAGGTGGCATGGTGGCTTAGTTGTTAGCACTGTCGTCTTGCACCTCCAGGATCCCGGTTTGATTCCTGCCTTTGTTTGCATGTTCTCTCTGTTTTTGGCTTTAATACCACTGTTCATCTGGCAGTGGTATTAAAGACTAATGAACAGGATCATAGGCACCAAAGGCTCATTTATGCATGTGGTGACCAAAGGCTACCCTCACAAAAAAAGCAATTGTAGTCAAAATTACTGAAACAAGTCAGTCCTGGCCATGATAGAAAGGCACCAGAATTATGGAATAAAATCACTGTCAAAAATAATTGTGCGTAAAAAAAAGATTTGTGTGTAATTCTGCGTTTTGTCCGAGTTGGACAGCTTACAGATACGATATTTAGTGTGTTTGTTACAGTACAACTCTGAAATATACGAATCTGACCGTTTACAGACACAAAACTTGTTTTTACAACTCCTCTGTTACACGGACGAATTGAGAAATTCATATGCATATGGCCTTGATGACGTATTTTTGACAGCGGTCTAACACACTACATTCGTAGGCGTAATTTTGCAATTCGTCTGTGTAACAGAGGAGTTGTAAAAACGGGTTTTGTGTCTGTAAGCGGTCAGAGTCGTATATTTCAGAGTTTTGGCCATAGATTTTGGAATCCAACTTGGACAAAACACAGAATTACACACAAATCTTTTTTTTTTTACGTACGATTATTTTTGACAGTGATTTTATTCCATACAGAACCCCCAATGCATCACAGCCTGCCACATATGAGGCAAAGATGTCAAGATTGTTGATGCAGCCTCCAAATTTCCTAAATGTAAATCTGACCGAACATCCATGGAATGCACTGGACAAACAAATCTGATGTATGGAATTCCCACCCCGCAACCTACAACGATCATATTATCCAACTGCAAATGTTGTAGTGCCAGGGCACACGCCCAGAGATATTGTGAAGTCAAGACAGAGCCGCACAAGGGGAACTTTTACATTAATGGCCTTAATGTTTTTAGTTCTAATGTCCAATCCTTTCTGGATAAGATTTGAATTGCCAAGATTAGATATTTACAGCTATTAATTGTTCAAAGAAGCCATGTAGGCAGGCATAGCTTAATGCTTAATGTGTTGGGATAGGGGTCTAGAAGATCTTGATTTCAAACCCCACCACCATCAAGTTACCACTGTTGGGCCCTTGAGCAAGGCCCTTAACCCTCAACTGCTCAGATGTATATAATGAGATAAAAAATGTGAGTCACTCTTGATAAAGGCGTCTACCAAATCCTTAAATGTAAAAGAGCCTGCTTGGGCACGAGAAACACTTGTTGGTCACAGTTAAAAAATGGGAGAAACACAAATTCGAATTTATCTTCTAATATTCATCTTTTCATCTCAAACCCGAATGTCTTCAGGGTATTCCAGAAACAAAAGAATTGGCCTTGCTGTCACACTGTATTCTCTTTTCACCTTGTCAAAGCAGAGCCTGCCTTGGAGCACCCATGCACATCACCAATAAGCTGACACGACCTTCTCATCTTTGTCGGTAATCCCACTGGGAAGAATTAAGCATAAAAGTCACCTCCTGCTTATGTGAAGCATTGAAAAGATATTGGTCGATCATGATAGTTTATCACACATTTGCTCAGCACGGTCTCTAGCCTGAACATTTAAGATCCCCAATAAGCCAAGTTGCACATAAATGGATTAGCAGTTTGCATATTTTAGATGTATGATGACATATGATGACTCATATGAATTTCAATACGATGTCTCTGGCTTATTAAAATTTTTGGTTTATATGGCCTGGTGTATTATTGAAACAAGGTTGACGACTATAATTGCTGCTCTATTCATTTTTTTGTGTTAAGGCGCTAGACTGGGGTCATTCAAGTACTCAGTCGAAAAAAAAGCTAATTAGGTTTTGTTGCTCAGATACTTTTAAAGGTCATGATTACATTGTGTCCAGAGCCTTTTATAGAGAGATTAATGATGCCAACTCATCTGATGGGTCACTGTGAGGTAATTGATGTTTTTGTTCATTTTCTGTATTTAATTATGTGTCTGTAGCTTCGATATCAACAATGATTTATATATATAATATATACTGTAATATATAATATATATATTTTTTCTGCTTAGGTTTGATAAACATCTGGTTTCACGATAAGGCCTTATTAAAGCTTTACTTATACCAGAGTGCTGTTCAATTCTTGCATCTGATTGGTCAGACGTTTTTAATTATTTTTGTACAATGGAACCTTGGACTACAAGCAGAATTCTTTCTGGAAGCGTGCTCGTATATCAAAACACTCGTAAATCAAAGCGAGTATTCCATTAATAAGAAATAATGGAAACTCAAATTATTCGTGCACACTAATGGAATCACTGCTGTAAAGTAAAAATAAAACAAATGAATCTGCACTTTATCTTTGAAAAGAATAGCGACAGAGCAGTGTTTCCCGTTAGAAAGAGAGAGAGAGAGAGAGTGTGTGTGTGTGTGTGTGTGTGTGTGAGAAGGTGAGAGGAGAAGGGGCTCTAATCTCTAATGACACTTGCTTTTGCTTTACACGTGCGGCACGTGTGTGTTATAATAAACAGTACACGCACACTGTACACTCATGACCATACATCTGGTCACAGCGTTATAATAAACAGCACATGCGTGCACGGATGTTGATTATACCAGTGAGAGACCGAGCAGGGAGACGATTAAAAAAACCATTGGCTCAGTTGTGATCACGTGACTCTCGGCATCAAAACAAGAAGCGCATGCATGCTACATGATACTCGGTACTCGTAAACCAAGACTTGCTTGTAACCCGCAAACCGTGTTACTCACAATCCGAGGTTCTACTGTATTAGCAGTTTAATTCTAGCTGCAATGAAAATTACAGGTTTGCATATGTTCTACAACTATATGCACTAAGAAAAAGAACTGACACTGAAATTTTTGTTTTGCTGTCATCTGTGAAAGTAGGCTGGTATGATCCAGTACTGCATATCACTAAAAGACTCAGTGGGGAAAGAAGGGAGAGCAACTGCCAGTCACGGAAGCACTTTCAGCAAGAAAACATGTCTGCTACTGCTAGGTAATCTTAAACTACACGTTGTCTCCTTAAGAACTATGAAGGTGTTCTGAATTACCTCTGAATTTTCCGTGTTGTGTTTTGATTCTTCCACTAGCAAGCTGACTTGTTCATTTATGACTCATCACACTGTTTTGTTCATGACAACCATGATCTACGAAGCTAACTAGCTTCTAACACAAAGTTGAATTTCAATTCCGTCTCTAACACCTGAACATGTAACCTACTTGGTGTGAGGAACAAGTGTTTCTACATCCGACATAGTGCATTTGTATTCCACTTTATGCTATTCGGGATTCAGTTAGACGAGGCTATTATAAAATGGAATAAGTGAAGACAAAAAGAGTCACGTAACATACAGTTTAAATGACTGTCTACAACCTCCAATGGTTTATTCTCTTCACCTTTTGGCTACCAGAGAGAACTGAAAATTACTTTTACCCCTGCCTACTGGACATACATACTTTACCTAGATATTTTGACAATTCTGTCTTCTATTTCTGACACTTCTAACAGGAAGAAATATTTTCATTCATGTTGGAAATATCCAAATAATAATAAGCCTGTCAGCATTCACATTATAGACTTGCCCCCCCCCAAAAAACCCTTATACATTAGCAGTGTAATATCCACATGTTGAGCAGTAATGGCACTGATATATAGATGTTGAAGTTCCAGATAATGGCCCATGTCACTTCCTTCCACTCATCGTGTCAGCTGAGTGAAAGTAATAATACAGCTGTGTGCAAGTAATTGTCATCACTTTTCCTCGTCATGAAAGGAATGTTATTTTTCTCTATCTGATATGCCTTCTGTTTAGCCAGCTTCTCAAGCAGCTACAGGTTTCTGATTTCAGCTCAACTTTAATTATTATTAATTTGTTTCAAGGTGCAATGATGTTTAAGTATTTGTAACACTTTGGTAAAACATTTGGTCCATCTCATAATTTTTTACTTAAAAAAGGGATCAGGGGTAGCAAACAGCATCGGGGAAACGACTGTACAATCAACCTCTTATTGGTTCCTGGCAAGCTGAAACAACATCTAATTGACACCGCTAAGGATAGAATGGCTTTACCCCAGGTAGTTTGATCTCTGCTGTAGACCAGAAGAGGATTCAACAACCCTCAGTGGATTATATATATCGATTTGAATCCTGCTGCTTTTGATTCCCATGATACAGAAGCTCTCTGGCAGCTGTTGCTCGGTGGTGACGTGCTGCCTAAAATCTTAAGAAGGCTCTCTGCAGAGACACTTTTAGCTGCGTCAGAGCAAAAAGAGACAGTTTTGATTGGTTCAGTATTCACAGTGGCATTGGGCAATGATGCATTCTTGCTCCAAACCTCTTCCTATCACCCAAAGACTACCTACATCCAATGCCAGTGAAATTTCTACTGACCTGAAATATGCGGATGATGTAGCCTTGCTGGCTGAGATGCCGGACATGTTGTTATTGTTGTTCTCAGAAATTGTGCATGAGGAAGCCCAAACATTCTGACTGGAAATAAATTGGTCCAAGACAAAACTCCAGGCTACAGACATTATTCCGAAAAATGCTGACAGAATCGTTGTAAACAGGAATGAAGTAGAAACTGTCGACTCCTTCATATACCTCGTCTCGACCGATCACAGCTCATGTTGCATTGAACTTGAATTGAGAAGATGTGCTCTCCACAATGGTTCGCCTTTATATTACCTTTGTCCTACCGGTTCTCCTGTATGGTGCTGACATGTGATCAGTTATATCAGCTATTCAGAAAAAAAACAAAACAACCAAAACTGGATGCCTTTGTCCAATCTCGTGGTTGGAGTATGTGAGTGATGAGATTTGTGCCAGAGCAAACCAGGTGTTGGCATCAGAGCTCATATGCACTAGAGACTGCAGCTGTGTGAACATGTAGCATGCGCAGATCCGGTCCTGGACCATGCCAGAGCTCTCTCTGTCTGCCTGTCTGGCTTGGCCCCAAGAGACTGGAAGAGGAGATAGGCTGCCCAAGGCAGATTTGGCTGGGAAAGATTGAGAATGATCTTGGACCTCTCACTTCCCAGTGGCACGCTACAACAAAACAGACAGGAGAAAACCTGCAATGACAGCTACATATGTGTAGGTATGGTCTCAATGAACTAAAAAAAAAAAAATAAAAAATCAAATTTCTGCAATGCTTTCCAGGAAAATAATACAGAGCAACACATGATCTATCTAATCAACAAAAGAAGGCGTCTCTATTCTTCTATGTGCTTGTTGTCTGTGTTCTATGTCGAAATTGAAACGTGACACAAAGGTATTTGTGTATATGCTTTGGGGCCCATTTTTAAACATAAAAAGCAAACTATTTGTTTGCATTTAGTACATTTCAAAACCGGTAAATCAGATGTTTTGAAAATTATTTCCAAACTGGACTTCACTTTCTTAGTGTAAAATTATAAAAATCTATTATAGTATACAATATATTAAACTATATCTAAAATATTATATAAACATATTTCATTGTATACTTTTCCATTGTGCAAACATGAACAAGCTGCATGTGCATATCATGTATCATTATACAGCATATCATTATCTTTTATGATTAAAATAATCAGGATGGAATTTCCTTAAACCTTCGCTCCCTCCTCTGCATCACCTGGGAAATATTTCAGTAATATCAGGATCTCTGAACTGTGAATATTCTTCTGCAGGAAAGCAATCTTCTTCACTAAATAGACTTATTGCGCTGTCCCCTTATTTCCAGGTCACAGACTTGGCTTTGTTATAAACGGAGGATGAAACACTCAGAGTTTTGGTGGCACGGAAAAGATACCGACTGCCTTCAGTGTGTGTGCATAAGCAAATCCATGAAAGCACAGTCAACTAAGGCAAACATTGCTTACATCCTCAGAGCATTAGGTAACTTTTACACACACATACATGCACGTAAATGAGGATGAAATAATCATAACGTTAGCTTGGGTCTATATTTATTTTTGAAAAGAGGCGGATTTCCATGTATGATCCATCCACATGTCACTACAAGGTCACATTTGTCACATTTTCCTAGGACATTTTGGTGCCCATGATCATATAACAACATTCCCACACATTATACGCACATCAGGTAAACGGCAGGAAGGTGTACGGGGATGCATCAAGCCATTTCACACGACCTGTGCAAATTTATGTCAGATTGCTCACAGATACCTGCTGAAATGTGCCAGCTGTTTCCAGAGTATTAATCAGAGGATGCAAATTGTCAGATTAGCCAGTGGACTGAATCATTTGATGCAAATCACTTGTGTGTAAGCTTCACAGATGGACGTCACTGATAATAACCTGCACAGACTTGCTGGGACAATCAAATGGAACGATTTCAGCTTTTACATTAAAAAAAAAAAAAAATCATAAAAGGAGTATGTTGACAAAAAAGTAAGCTGTGGACAGTAATCGAATCACTGTGTAAAATCCCCTGTTTTGCTGATGAGAGTGCTGGGTTGTACTGTAGCTGTCCAGTGGCACAATTTCTGATGACTCTGTCTTTTTCTTGTGTCTTTATATCTCTGGCAAAAAAAAAAAGCAGACTTTTATGTATATGTGCACTGGATGTGTATGAATAATAATAAGTACGTTATTCTTGCTCTGAATTCATGTGGCACTCATAGCTACTCTTAAGGCAGGGCTTTCTATTTGTACTTGTACCTGAGTGGAATTTTTATCCTCCTTCTGCTGGTAAAAAAATATGTAGTACTTTATTATCCATCTGAGACAAATCCCTCTGTCTTTAACCTTGAGTCTTCAGTGTCCTTAACAAGCAAGCAAGGAACAGAAAGATAAAGGCTTCAAATGCAAAATGTTACAGCTGCTAATGCCATGTATACCGCAGCACAGGGTCTAAAAGTCTGAAATCTGATCGATCAGAGAGTAATGATTGTCTGACATGTGCTCATGCTATTATATTAGTGTTTCTATAGTAACAATCCATTAACTTTTATAGTCTACACATCTACAGTAATAACCTAATTAAGAAATATCACAGTCTCCACTCTTTTCAGGACTGTATACCAAACTGATCTCCTGGTGGGGACCAACAGACTAACGATTGTTTAACACTTAAATATCCCAATGCTGTTATGCTCCATTATCACCACTCATGGAATGCCTCATGTCCAATCAGATTACTCTGTCAGAACTAAATGTTGTATAATAAACTTTATCGAATATTACAACAGAAAGACTCTGTATGGTGAAGTTTTCTGTTCTGGAAGGATTCTGTAGGAGTACCTGTGCTTTATTACCATAAAATGTTTCTTTACGTTTCCAGCTTGTGAAAGTCTTCAGGGCAGTGTGCCTCACTGTTGTTTATATTTATTACATCAGAATAAATTGTATAAAAAGTAATTTTATACAGATTTTGTCACTGAACCTTAAAAAGTTAAAAACACATCACAACATGTTGTTCTAGGGAAATAATCAACTTGACAGTAATAATACATGCTCCTGTCATTCCTCCTACAGCACTCCACAGAAACGTTTTATTTCTTATATCAGGAAAAAAGCCCAACACCACAAATTCAATTTGTACTTTTAATATATTTAGTATAGAAGTATAGAATTCAAATAACATTAGCCTATTGAAAAAGTAAAAAAAGAAAGGTAAGCGGTACCTCGGCCTACGAATTTAATCTGTTCCGGATTACCAATTTCCAACAATATAATCATATTTTTTGCACATAAAAACAAACAAAACATTTTAACAAATGAATAAACATTAAACCTCATTTAACCACAATTTATGATTCCTGTTGGCACCGGCTGCTTTAAAGACGCAACTAAAAATGTTTTTCTTCTTGCTACTGTACTTAACATCCTTGAGACCCATGGTGTTACTATATGAACAAAACATTTTTTAAACTTGCTTCGCTTGTCTTTCCACTGATGCAAACAAGTTTTGGCGAAAATTCTTAAAATGTGGCTTTTATATGCTGTGATATGCAGAGCTCACAAACATTTTAATAAACAGGGATCAACACATAATGCAGGAATACTGCTGTAACGACGCGGGTCGCGCAAGGGGCAGAGCCATGCTTAAACTTTTCAGAACGGGCAGATCCACAAGCTGTTACCACGCGGAGTTCTGAACAGGCAAAAGCGCGGCCATTTATACACACGCCGCCGTCAGGCAAACAGCCTGAATGAGCCACACCTGACAGCGTGTTTATTTAAGGGTCCTGATACCGGCGCACTTCGTGCGATCATTTAGGTAGCACCGGTGAAGGTATCAGGGCCAAAGAAAGAAAGAAAGAAAATAAAATAAAATAAAATAAAAGACAGACAGACAGACAAAAAAAGACAGACAGACAGCTGTTTAGGGACAGAGGCAAAGCCACAGCCTCTGTCTGTTTAAGACGTCGGCGAGAGCGAGTGAGAGAGAGAGATAGACAGAGAGAGCTGCACGCAGCAGTACAGCGTGCGCGCTCAGTATGGTGTATTAGTGCACGAAGCAGAAACTCTCTCTCTCTCTCCCATAGGTCCTCGATAACTGTGAACACCCCGAGAGGATAAAAGTTTTGTTTTATTTTCCAGAGCCCCGTCCGTTCTCGCGTAGACGGCGGAGCTCTGTTTATTTTGTGTTTACAGTTTTCATTGGTTTCCTTTTAAGTTCCTTAATTAATAATCCCACGCTATCTCCAAATGGGAAGGTCTTCCCGTGTGTAAAACAAGCACTCTCACTAACTCCTATTTCACTGACCCACTCTAATGCCCAGCATAAGGGCTCTTATAATTAAAAACATTGCGTGGTGCGGCTCTCCATACCGCACCACGTAACAACTGCATCTTATTTATATCTTTTGATCTAGTACAATAATATACAGTAATACAATGTACTACTGCTGAAATATCAAAACACCTGACAGTCATTTAAATACCATTAACTCTAAAAAAAAATTATACTTACAGTAGATGTGTTTAAAACAATGGCCATTGGTGGCTCAGGCATTGGTGTTCCTCCTGTCCTGGTTCAATTCCCAGTCAGTGCCCAAACCCCAGCCACTGGATGCAGTGCTGGTCCCAAACCCTGATAAGATGGGAGGGTTGTGTCAGGAAGCGCATCTGGCGTAAAAAAAAAAAACTTGTGCCAAGGTGGTATTGTGGACTGGATGGCTGGCTGTGGCACCTTGCTGGGAGCAGCCAAAAGACCAACAAAGTGTGTTTAAAACAATGCTAAGAGATTTAAATCTCTGTCCTTGTTACAAGCTATAATTACACTGAGCACTGTTGTACATCTTGATTTGATATACTGTATACTCAGGTGATTTGTCTGGAGTTCATCCAGGATAATGCTTAATGCGAAGCCAAGGAGTATGATTTTATGTCCTCTCTTGGGTGTATAGGTAGCAAAGGGTATTAACTTAGATAATAAACCATCCCCCTAATTAGGTGCTTGAAATATAAATTAAAGAAAAAGTATGCATAAAAGTATGACGTGTATGGTGCATGCTATAAACTATGTTAATGCCATTTTACTATAGGTACACCATGCTAGTATGTACCTCCTTTTGCTATCTAACCTGCCTTAATTCATTGTGCTATAGATTCAGGAAACACTTCTAAAAGATTTTGACCAAAGTGACATAATTATGACATAGTTGCTGCAGGTTTGTTGGCTGCCCATGCATGATGCAAATCTCCCGTTCCACCACATCCCAAAGATGCGCCCTTGGATTGAGATCTGGTGACTGTGGAGAGAGTTTGCGTACAGTGACCTCATTGTCATGTTCGAGAATCCAGTTTGAGTTGATTATATTGTGTTACATGGTGAATTATCATGTGGTTAAAAAGGGGTGGATATGGTCAGCAACAATACTCAGGTAGGCTGTGGCATTTAAACAATGCTCAATTGGTACCTACAGTACATATCAATAGGCTCAGTGTGTGCCAAGAAAATGTCCCCCACCTGTTACATCACTACCACCAGCTTGACTCGTTCACACAAATCAGAATGGATCTATGCTTTCATGTTGTTTGCGCAAAAATTCGGACCCTACCACCTGAAAGTTGCAGCAGAAATTAAGACTCATCAGACCAGGCAATGTATTTTTATAATCTTCTATTGTGCAATTTTGGTGAGCATATGTGAACTGTATCCTTAGTTCCCCGTAGCCGACAGGAGTGACACCTGGTGTGGTCTTCTGCTTCAAGGTTCGACGTGTTGTGCATTCAGAAATGCTCTTCAGCATACCATAGCTGTAACAAGATGTTATTTGAATTACTGTTGCCTTTCTATCAGCTGGAACCAGCCTCACCATTCTCCTTTGACCTCTAGAATCAAAAAGGCATTTTCACCAAGGGAATTGCCGTTTACTGTAAACCCTAGGGAAAATAGCAGTCGATCAGCAGTTTCAGAACTGCAAATACTGAGACAAGCCCGTCTGGCACCAACAACCATGCCACGTTCAAAGTCACTTAAATCATCTTTCTTCCTCATTCTGATGCTCAGTTTGAACTTCAGCAGATCAGCTTGACTATGTCTGCATGCCTAAATGCATTGATTTCCTGCCCTGTAATTGGCTGATTAGATATTTGTGCTAAAACCCAGTTAAACAGGTATAACTAATGAAGTCGCGGGTAAGTGTATTTTAGTTCACCAGATGATTGGAATCACAAGACCTGAGCAATCCTTTAGCTTCAATTTAGAGAAAGGTGCTTGTGAAATTAATAAATATTGCTAAATATTTTACTTTACAGCAGCAAAAGTCCTAAAAATTAATAGGTAACTTTATTTTCTTAATAAAAAAACATTGTTGAATGTTATTATAATTTGGAGGGTTTAACATACTAATTATTAGCAACAGTCACAAGATTGGGCTGTTCAACAGTCGGCCACTTTCCAGTGAGGGCTGCCTAATCTATGATCTTGTAAACGATCGCAAGTTTGACTTCTTTTGTTGTTCGAGACTTGGCAACAACAAAATGACTTTTTGGAACTTAATCAAGCATGCCTGCCAGGGTTTGTTTACTCCTCACAGCTCCGATCGTCTGGATCGTCAGGAGTCGTCTCGTGATACCCCACAACATAACTTACAAGCGACTCCACTGATTCTGTCCACATACTGTATATATCATTTGAATCCACTGTGTTATGAATCAGCGGTTCAACAACAACTCCAATCGCTGTTACATACCAACCATGGAAATATTGTAATACATTTCTGACTGAATTTTCTGCATTTGTATACACTTTTTCCTAACATTATTTTTACTCTGTGACTTTAAGATTCATGTGGATGACTCTGTAAATGCATCTCAGTTACCCATATTTGACCATAAATTAGTCTCATTCACTATTCAAATCTCAGCAACACTCAATGTCCTTCAGGAAGTTAAACATCAAACATTCCACCTTGTCCATTGCAACCAACAATGTCCCATGCAGTGTCCATTTATCCAAACAGAGGACCTGGAATCTTACTACATCTCTTAACTATAGATCCTCCTGGACGTTCTTGCTCCTCTAAAAACACAAAACATCTCTTTTGCTCAGTCTACACCCTCGTTTACTCCTGAGCTGCTTCAGATTAAATCCAGAGGCTGGGGAAGGATACAGTAAAGACTAATTTTATACAATAAACAGTGTCCTGAAACCTTCGGACATATGTCCACCCCATCTGTATAGCACTGCTCAGTGTGATGCTTGCATGACCTTCTTCAGTGACAAAATTGTTCATGTTCATCAACAGCTAGCCTTGTCATCAATCACTTCTTATTGCTCGCCCCTCACACACTTTTCTGATGATCCCCTCATTACTGTTGTCTCTTCTTTTAAGCTCCTCAGTGAATCTGAAATTTCTAACTTTATTCATAAGTCTAAATTTTTCACGTCAGCTCGATCCTCTGCCAACTCAGCTAGTAAAAGCGTACACTCTCACTCACCCCTCTCATAACTCGCTTTATTCACTCCCCTCTCATTTATAACATTGGTCCATCATCCCTTTAAACAGCTGCCATAACTCCTATCCTTAAAAGAAATGTGTGCTCACCCTAATAATCTCAACAATTTCTGTATAATATTAAATCTTCCTTTCATTTTAAAAATCTTAGAAAAAGAAGTTGCAATAAAGGTCCATATTCACCTTGATGATCATTTTAATTCATTTTATGTCTAGGTTCTGTACCAAACACAATACAAAAACTACTTTGGTGAAGGTCACCAATGACCTTCTGATGCTGGACTCTTAACCATTCTTATCTGGCTAGATTTGAGTGCAGCCTTAGACACTATCTCACATATTATTTTATTAAATCACTTATCTGATATTTGCATCACAGACACCCCTCTTGTCTGGTTGACGTCATACCTCTCTGACCATATCCAGTTTGTCCAATTAAACAAACTTCATTCCCAGCCACTCTTTGTCAGCTGTGATGTTCCCCAAGGGTCAGTCCTTGGTTCCCTTCTGTTCCTCATCTATCTCCTCCCTTTTAGTCACATTTTATAAAATGTTGTATACATTTCCATTGTTATGCAGATGATACACAGCTTTATATTTCTACAAAACCTGACTTTGCTCTTCCATCCACCTGCCTCACCAGTTGCTTAAATGAAAGAAACATTTTACGTTCATCTCTGTAAGATTTCTTGTCTCAACCCATTCCTCACCCCACAAACTGCTGCTGCTTTTAGGCATGCAGTAGTCACCTCCCACATTGATTACTGTACTGTAATTCACTTTTAACTGGTCCACCACAAAAGCTCCTCCATAAACTTCAACTTATCCAGAACTCTGCTGCCCATATCATACTGTAACTCGCATCACATCACAACCACCCTTCAAAAACGCCACTCGCTCCGTATCAAATACCGTATACAGTAGAGTTGAAAATTCTCATTCTCATTTTTAAAGCGCTCCATAATCTTGCTCCTTCTTATCTATCAGAGCTCTTACAGTTTTACAGCCCCTCTTCCAATTTTCTCTCTTCCTCATCAAGGCTCCATTTTGCACCCTGGCCTGCTCGACCGCCATGGGCTCCAGAGCCTATAGCCACACTGCTCCTCGTCTCTGGTATTGTATTCCAGAAAGCATCTATAAGAGATTCTCCAACTATATTCAAATTATGTCTTAACAGCCATGAATTCATGATTATTATTATTATTATTATTATTATTATTATTATTATTACTACTGTAAGACATGTAAAAGTAAGTTTTTAAGTAATGCTGTTGTAAATGTTCAGAGCTGACAGTAATCTAATCCCCAACTGGTTTCCAAACCTACCAAACTTGTTTATGTTTATCTCAGCAAAATTATCTCTGATATTAATTAAGTCTCCCTGGATAAAGTCAGTCTTATCCTTTGCTTCAGTCAGGTTTGCAGTTCAGTGAAAACACCTCCAGGGTCTGGGTTCGATTCCTGTCTCTGTATGCATGGAGTTTGCATGTTCTCCCCGTGCTTGGTGGGTTTCCTCCGGGTACTCCGGTTTCTTCCCACAGTCCAAATGTAGGTTAGGGTAATTGGCGTTTCCAAATTGGCCGTAGTGTGTGAATGCGTGTGTGTATGTGCCCTGCGATGGATTGGTACCCTGTCCAGCATGTACCCTGTCTTGTGCCCTAAGTTTGCTGGGATAGGCTCCAGGCCACCTCTGTGACCCTGATTACAGGATTAAGTGGTATAGATGATGAGTGAGAGTAAGTGAGTGAGATGTCAAAGGCATCAGACAACATTAAGATCATGTTTAAAATTTAAATATGCAATAATGTCCATATTAAATTTTATTATTAATATTTTATTCATGTATATGTATACTTATAATATACATATATTATGGTATATAATTTGGGCCAATGGTACATATATTATATTATGGTGCATGGTTCTACCATGTACTGTAGTATAGCACTATGGATACACAACCACTTACTGGCAAACATACGTTATACATGTTTATGTAATATAATAATTTATATAGTACGAAACAATTGTATGTATGCATGTAGTATTAATTAAATCCCATTTTGTATGTTGAAATTCTTTATATTACAGTACTTACAATAATATGGTGCTGCCTGTACTATACCATATCAGTAGTACAGTATGTACTAAACATGTGGGTAGCTACAACAGACCATGCGTACTGCACACAACTGGGCACAGGTTTTATGCCGAATGCCCATCCTGACGCAACTCTCACATTTTCTAACCATGCTTTGGACCGGCACTGCATTCTTTGGCTGGGCAAAGATGCAACCCACTGACTGGGGGGCTCAATTCCAGATCAACAACCTAGAGCCTTAGACACCAAAGCCACTACTGACATATCAGTAGGATGTACTAACACATCTAATTTTGTACATTATGTACAAACATACATATTACATACCTGCTGAATTTTGGTAGCCACTATGGTACCCATTATGTACCATGGTATTCACCAAAGTATTGTGATACTCAGCATAGTACTACCAAGATACCCAAATGAAGCGACTTCAAAAACCATATGGAGCCTACCATTGTATATTATGGTTAACATAGTAAACTAGAGATCATACCAGAGTAAAAGTTCTTACAGAACTGGAGGTCAAGAAGTGATTTTCTACAAAGGAAGCACTATTACAAGCTCTTAAAATGCCTGTGATATGTGTGTTTATGATTGCTCAAATCAATCAAAGGGAGAATTCATGGGGAGATTTTATTGAGCACCACAGGTGGCTGGTCATAATGGGAGTTTTTAAAAAATGACCGAAAAATGGCTGGCAAAAACCTTTGTACAGTATATGGTCAAGGGGAGAGAAGGCAGATAATGCTTGTATGTGTACAGAGACCATTTTATTAAACATGTCTTATTTGGCTATGGTTATATAACTTAATTTTGTTTTACTTTATAAATCTTAAACCGTTGATCAATGCCATTTAAAGCAAAGTAAAACTGTATTTTTCATAGCTATTCTGTGTGTAATAGATGTAAAGCAACAGCTGTAAGCAACACACTACTAATACTTGCTGTTAATTGGGGGTAACAGTTACACAAAAGAAGGCAAACTAAACTAACCTTCAGCTTGGCTGACAGCTCAACTGGATAATCACAGTACAGTATGAGGAGAAGGGTAGGAATAAACAACATATCACACACGGTGTCCTCTGCACCTGAACACAATGTATTACTTATGTTTACTGCCTCGATAACTGACATGTCATTCAAATCTTTTGTTAAATCACATCACTTTGTTACTGTGCCGCCAACCTCAAGGGTACAGTAATTGTACCTTCTGTATATGCTTTTTAACAACAATGGCTATAATTTGAAGAAGTTTCAAAAATACACATCATTTAGTTTCTGTGATGGACATAGATGTGAGGCTTCCAACGTAGTAAAAACCAATGGTGCAGTTCAGTACACTGTACCCAACAGTCATTGTACTGTAGAAATACCATAAAAAAACAAGTAAACATGAGCTAATAAACATGAAGTTATAATCATGGTAATAAATCTATTATTCTGTTTGGGTCAAAATGACATTATTTTCCAGCCTTAATGCTTGTGTGGGTTTTCTCAATGTTCTCTTGTTTCCACCTACTGTCCAAAAACTTATAGGGATGTGAATTTGGTATGTTGAATTGCCCCAGTGAATGTGTGTGTCTGGTTCCCTGCAGTAGACTAGCATCCATTTTAATGTGAAATCTCATGCCTTGATTGCAGTGATCCCTGCCTTCAGATCTACCACTACCAGCATTAAGTTGTTAAAAAAATGCATTAATAAATAAATGAATACTATAGAGCATTGGTCTCCAAAAATTGGGTCATGACCCATCGATGGAGAATAGGAGATTTCATTTAAGTTACCTTCAGTACACTAAGTAACTAATAAAAAAAGTCACTCATCAACTAATCTTAACAACTGCACAAGAAGGGTGATGGAGAACCAACCAAATCTTGCTTGGCCAGACAGTAGGTTGTGTTAGGCATACAGGTAGCCATGATCAAGATGGTCACGAACCTGATGTTAACCCTGATAGAAGCTGGGGATCAATAAAGAAACCTGCCAAGAAAAGTATACGTTTTAAGGTATGGTTTTGTAAATTATTTCTGTCCTAATCAGGAAGCATGACCTACAATATGCATTTAATATGCAGCAATAAAATTGGCAAAAAAGAGAGTTTAAAATCGACCAAACGAAAAAAGACACTTGGAAACTATGCACCATATGTTGGCAAATAAACACCTGGATTTTATCCAGAGAAACGCACAGGAGAAAGGCATTGGCAGAGGTTTTTCATAGAAATATAATATTAAACATTAAAACTCAGCTAGCCTCCTACTGTATATAGTTTCACAATGTGTGGCCAATGAGAATCAGCCATACACCTATCAAATTAGCCAAGGCTCGATAGGCTAATTAGCACATAATATGCCCCATGAGATTTGATGTGGAATGATGTGTGAATATGATGTGGTTTATGGAATGGTTCTTCGTATGATTGTTGACTGTTTACATTAGTTGCTTGATTTAAAAGCAACTAACTGCTTTAAAAATTTATTAATTTTATCAATAAAATCTGCTATTACTATCATGTAGGATAGTAATCTAAATAATGCACAATAATAATAGTAATAAATATATTAGTTATTACTCAGTAAATTAAATAAAGTAAACTAAATAATTTATGTGTGATTTATACACATTTCAATAGTATATATTTTACAATGTAAGTTTTGTTTCAATAAATATTCTATATTTGAACATTTTAAATTTCCACTATGTCCGAACTGGTGACATTGCAGGGTGTTTCGAATTGTGGAATTTTGTCAAGGCGATTTCCCTTAACCAACATTCCCTTCACAGGAAGCAGGGAGTAGGGAGCACACGTTAAAGTACACTGTGAGTTGGAATGCAGCCTATCTTGCAGCTTCTGACTGACTGAACACACCTGTTCCAGGTAATCAGCAGTGAGTAGTGCAGGGATAATTGGAAAACATGCAGGTGCTGTGACGCTCGTCGACCATGGTCTCAGAAATGGCTGATATATCATTCAAGGTAATAAAATTATGTGTGAATGTCCATAGAAAAGATCAGTAACTTATAGACACATAGAGGTTTTCCTTGGGATTAATAAATACTGTCTATTGTGAATTAGGTTATGATGGTTTGTCATTTTTAAAATTGCCTCCATGAATTTGGTTTTAAAAAACAGATATTGCCACAATGTCACACTGATGGTGCAACTATGTATATCCACCAGGATTCTGAAGTTATTTCAACATTGATCCTAAAGATAGACATGATAGCTTCAGATTTTGAAGGTACTGTATGCGGTGGCATGGTGGCTTAGTGGTTAGCCCTGTCACCTTTCACTTAAAGGGTTCAGGTTCTATTCCCAGCCAGGTTCAATTTCTGCCTCTGTTTGCATGTTCCGGCCTTCGTGCGTTTCCTCCGTTTTTTTTCCCCACTTGTGTATGTGCACTTAGATGGATTGGCACTCTGTCCAGGGTGTACCCCACCTCGTGCCTAAGAATCGGCTCTGAATGTAGGATAAAGCGGTATAGACGATGAGTGCGTGAGAGTTTAGCTGCAAAACAGACAAACAGCAAGTTGACAAATTAATTCAGTCCACTAGACACTACCGGAGAAGTGATGATTTTACTTTACCAACCTTGGAATTTGTGTTTATTTCAAAAAATGAGAACAGGTGTGACATTTTTCTACTGCACCGAATGTTCAGATGATTAAACCATAATGGAGGAACTTGTTACAAACACACTGCAGACCAAATGTTAACTGCAGTAAGATTAATTCAACTAGCCATCATATTGTTATAATTTCCAACTGGCTCTGTGGTCTGCATTAGACCATGCATGGATTCTGTACAAATCAATGTCTTTTTTTTCCTCTGCTGGAGACTTGGGTATGCACAATGTTATAGACTCAAAGGGAGCGTTAATAAAGTACAAGTAAATTGGCAGTGGTCCAGACAGCAGACCACCAGAAGTGGATCAAAGCCATTCAGAGACATCAACTGCATACAATCTATAACCATTGTTCACTCTAAGCTGGACTTCTGATGGTGCTTTCATGCAGAAAAAAGAACATCCATTCAGATTAGTAAAACAAAAGAGAAATCACTGACAAATGTTTGGACCAGCTACAGGGTCACTCAGTTCTCCAATTAGCACCGTCTTCTTATTCCCCCAAACAGAAATGCATGTCAAATTCAGTCCCAGCCACCTAGCCAAAAAGCTTAAGTGTGTATGGTTTAACACACCTGACCATCACCTGTCTAACTAGCAAAGAATAATTTCCAAGAATATTGTTCTGAGGTTAGCTGCCCAATGCTAACTTAGCAAGGGCAGAGAAGCCAAAATGTGTCTGGCTCAGATTATATTTCTTCTCCAAAGGTGGAGAAGTCCATCACTGTAGCCCTACACTAGGTGGGCAAAAAATTACAGACCCTTGTCCATGGCACTTTTGTTTCCTTGCACATTGCATTTTAAAAGCATGTGTGTTATTTGGTTATTTTGGATTTCCTTTTCCTTTTTATGATAGCCTTCTCTTTTGGACAGGATTTTGCTAGATGTGGATTTGTGCTCATTCAGCCATGAGAGCACTGTTTCAGTTAACTAATCAAGTGTTGAGCTGGGCTATCAGCTCACCCCTTGTGTTCTTATGCACCAACCTATATGGTGCTTGCTTTGTGCACAGGTGCACTGTCGTGCTGGAATAAGACTATGCCCCTTAGTTCAAGTGATGTGAAATCTTAATTGTAAAGCAAAGACATTCTATATACAGTAATTGTTTGCCTACAACTATGTGGCCTTTCATATTTATATTACACAGGTTATATTTCTGTCATTTTGACCCGACAATAAAACAGATCACTTAGTTAAATGTCATGTACAAAATGCAGACACGGAATGCATTTAACAAAAGTTAAAAATTCCATGTTTTGATTGCAAAG
Organism: Clarias batrachus; assembly: GCA_003987875.1. NCBI lineage: Eukaryota > Metazoa > Chordata > Actinopteri > Siluriformes > Clariidae > Clarias > Clarias batrachus. Next base: position 191,916 of record QMIH01000181.1, read on the forward strand.
AGCCAGACCTTATGTATTTTTAATGTAGTCTTGAGAAATAGTTCCCCAGGCTTCCTTGAGGACTTTTTGGCTCTAATTTTAAGTTCAGCCCATCCCTGTTCCTGAGCAGTTTCCACACAGTGACCTTTGAACAATTTAAGCATAAAAAACGTTTATTTTAAGACACGAACTAGTAAAAAACAGGTGCAGATAATGACAGAGGATTAGGCTGGTGATTAGTAAAAGCTGAGGTGATGTTGAATGCTGAGAGGGTGGAAACGGCAAGCAGGGAAAGAAGGTCGCTGCTGAGTTTGTTACATAAATGGCCAATTTTTAAATTGTATCTTTAGCACTATTCGGACGGGACTAGTTTTACTGGGGGACGTTAGAGAAATTTCTGTTTCACAGAGGTAATTTGTGATTTTAATCCCGTCCGAATCTGCCATGTCTGTCTTTTTCTCACACGACCTCTGTGAAAATTCCAGAGCAAATTACCTACTGTTTTTCAGCAAACTCGGCAGTCCTCAGAGAAATCTAATCCCGTTCGAATGCGAGTGTCTGTGTTTGCCGAAAATGTCTTTTTTCCACATGAAAAACACAGACACGCCCACCTCCGTAATAAACACGGAGATATTAGTCCCGTCCGAATCCATACATGAAATGACAGACGGCTGAAAAAATGCTAACTCAAACGTCCCCCAGTAAAACTAGTCCCGTCCGAATAGTGCTTTTAGGTGCTTTTCAGCATGTCGCAGTAAAATATTATTTTCCATTTTTCCCAATTCAGTTTACATTATTTAATTTATTATAATATGAAGAAATTAGAGATAGCACAGTACTATATAAAAGTTAGTAAATTTACTCTAACATTTTCATTCTAAGAGCATTGTATTTCTGGATTTGAAAAGTCTTACATTGGATACTATGTAAATGCAATAGGTCATGCCATATGTTCAGTTTTAATTAAGAGTCATTTCAAGACTGATAATGTTGCTTGATGTTGCTTTTACACAACAAAAAAAGAGAAGCAAGAAAAAGATGGAAAATGATCAAATCCCTTCTGCTCTACATTCCTTTTGAAAATCCTCTGCAACTCCGCTTGACCCACAACCCAAAGAAAACATGCATCTAGACTCTTCTTTGTAGTGATGACCAGAGGGTGGAATGAACTTCTGAACTGAAGATCTCTTCTCCAAGCACAAAAAATAACATTACATTTTATTGTTTTGTTGAACTCCTCCCAAACTTCAGACTTAGTAGCTATAACATCTCATTGCTTGGAGTGCATTATGCCATTAAATGAAAAGCTCATAAAGGCAATTAATTGAATGCACTGCAGTGATGAATAGATTTTATTTCTGCTTCAAAATGAAATCATTTTCTGTGCAATGTTTACTGGCTTCAGGCAAGGGCACTTGAGGGAAAATAACACGCCTACAAATTGGTACTCCTCGTCTTGTAATAGTGAACTTGTCAAGGGTGCAGAGTGATGAGTATTTGCCAGCACCAAACCAGTGTTCTGTTTATGTGTGTTTGAAAATGTCTGCCAGACATAATGCTAAAGAGACTCATGTACTGTAGGTTTTAGAGCCACAGTTGCTGAATTTAAGGGGGAAAAAATCAGACTAAACACAAAACAAACAAAATAAATCTTTATAAATAAAAAAAAGGTTTTGTCTTTACATTGGTCAGAACTTGGTCAATAATATATTTACATTTTTATACAAAACCAAAAATATTTACATTTTTATACTTTTTTTTTTTTTTTTTACCACAAAACCTTAGAAAAAAATATCTGTAAGTCTGTATATCTGTATGTCTGTCCAGCTGATTTTGTCACAGCATCACGCAAACCGAGCTCAACAGAATTTTAAAAAAATTGGCAGTTTTAACTTTGTCATTTTATTATTTGCCTTAAGTTTGAACCATAAAGTAAAAATGTAAATGTTGGGTAGAAGGGACATTATGAGCAGTTTTGTGTCAGATTATCTTACCGCGGCCATCGCTTTTGGGATGATTACAACACTTTTGTCCTCAAAGTGGGCGTGGCTATATGAGTCACTAAACAGAGCCAATTAACGTACTCTTCAAATTGAAATAATACAGTATGCAGCAAAATATACAGTACTGAAACGTGTATATCATAGACGTGCATTTGCATTCGTCAACCAGGCAGAGCTCCTGACACACTTGTTCCCAGTAGTGAAAAGGAAGTTGTGTTCATTTGTTGTTGGAAATGAGTTTCTCAGTGGGGAAAAAAGTCTGCATGATTGAGTATTCTTTCTTCTCATACGGAAGTGGTCAGAACAATGGCAGAACAATTCCCTCCCTTACCCATCTCATTCCAATGATCTCACACCACCTGAGGCCTACTTGTGGGGAATGCTATGAAAGAGAGTGTGTTCGAATGTAAAAATCCACCAAAAACAAATAAATGATAATATGAAACTTAATTATAGTGTCAGAAATTAGTTTATGGTAGAGAGCAGATATTTCTTTGCAGCATCTGCAATTTGTTTTGTCTTTTATTATTATTATTATTATTATTATTATTATTATTATTATTATTATTTTAAAAAAAGTATCATTCATACAACTTACGATTTCCCTCTCTAAATCGTAGAAGTATGTCTCACATCAGATACGTTTCTGTACATCACTGATGTCTTTATTTCATGCTCCCATTGTTTGCCACAGCCACTTTTTAAATTAGTACACTTTGGTTAGATCTTTTTAATGCAACCACGGGGGGCGCAATCCAGTGTCTTCTTGTGCCAGTCCCAAGTCTGGATAAATGCAGAGGGCTGTGTCAGGAAGGGCATCCGACGTAAAACATTTGCCAAATCAATGATGGGAATCACAAAAATAATTTCCATACCGGATCGGTCGCAGCCCGGGTTAACAATGACCACCACCAGTGCTGTTGACCTACAGGGTGCTGGTGGAAATTGGGCTACTGTTGGTCGAAAAAGTAGAGGAGGAAGGCGTGTTCGAAAGTAGAGAGAGAAAAGGAAAGGCATGAGTTTAGGAGTGATAGTAGGGACTTTGAATGTGATAGGGAAGGCAAGAGAGTTGGTTGACATGATGCAGAGAAGGAGGGTGGACATACTGTGTGTCCAGGAGACAAGGTGGAAAGGTAGCAAGGCTAGAAGCTTAGGGTCAGGGTTCAAATTGTTTTACCATGGCGTAGATAGGAAAAGAAATGGAGTAGGTTATTCTGAAAAAGGAGTTTGTTAGGAATGTTCTAGAGGTGAAAAGAGTATAGATAGGGTGAAGAGTTTGAAGCTGGAAATTGAAGGTGTGATGTTCAATGTTGTTAGTGGTTAGGCCCCACAGGTAGGATGTTATTTGGAAGTGAAGGAGAAATTTTGGAGTAAGTTAGATGAAGTGATGAAGAGCATCCCCAGAGGTGAGAGAGTGGTGATTGGTGCAGACTTCAATGGAAATGTTGGGGAAGGGAACAGAGGTGTGATGGGCAGATTTGGTCTTCAGGACAGGAATGTAGAAGGACAGATGGTGGTGGACTTTGCAAAGAGGATGGAAATGGCAGTAGTGAATACTTTCTTCCAGAAGAGACAGGAACATATCGGGACATATAAGAGCGGAGGCAGAAGCACTCATGTGGACTACATCTTGTGTTGACGTTATAATCTGAAGGAGATCAATGCAAAGTATTGGTAGGGGAGAGTGTAGCCAGACAACACAGAATGGTGGTATGTAAAATAACTCTGGTGGTGAGGAAGGTGAAGAGGACAAAGGCAGAGCAGAGGACAAAGTGGTGGAAGTTGAAAAAGGAAGAATGTTGTGTAGTCTTTAGGAAGGAGTTGAGACAGGCTATGGGTGGTCAGGAGATGCTTTCAGTTGACTGGACAACTACAGCTAAGGTGATCAGGGAGATGGGTAGGACGATACTTGGTGTATCATCAGGAAAGGGAAAAGTTGACAAGGAGACTTGGTGGTGGAACAAGGAAGTACAGGAGTGTATACAGAGGAAGAGGTTAGCTAAGAAGAAGTGGGACACTGAGAGGACTGAAAAGGGTAGACAGGAGTACAGGGAGATGCAGCGTAAGGTGAAGGTAGAGGTGGCAAAGGCCAAACAAAGAGCATATGAGGACTTGTATGCTTGGAAAGTAAGGAGGGAGACATGGATCTGTCCAGGTTGGCGAGGCAGAGAGATAGAGATGGGAAGGATGTGCAGCATGTTAGAGTGATTAAAGTACTCCTTCCATCTTCCCATCACACTCCTGGCATCTGTCAGTACATTTCCATCTTTATCTTTAAAGAGTTGATGAATGAGGAAAATGAAAGAGTAGAAGAGGTGAGTGTTGTGGAGCAGGAAGTAGCAAATATTAGTAAGAGTGAGGTGAGGAGGGCATTACAGAGGATGAAGAATGGAAAGGCTGTTGGTCCTGATGACATGCCTGTGGAGGTATGGACGTGCTTAGGAGAGGTTGCAGTATAGTTTCTAACTAGTTTGTTTAACAAGATCTTGGAGAGTGAGAGGATTCCAGAGGAATGGAGGAGAAGTGTATTGGTTCCGATTTTTAAGAATTTTTAAGAAGATGTGCAGAGCTGTGGCAATTACAGAGGCATAAAGCTGATGAGCCATACAATGAAGCTTTGGGAAAGGGAAGTAGAAGCTAGGTTAAGGGCAGAGGTGAGCATTTGTGAGCAGCAATATGGTTTCATATCTAGAAAGAGTATAACAGATGCAGTATTTGCTTTGAGGATGCTGATGGAGAAGTGCAGAGAAGGTAATAGAGAGTTGCATTGTATCTTTGTGGATTTAGAGAAAGCATACGACAGGGTGCCGAGAGAGGAKMTGTGGTRTTGTRTGARGAAGTCTRGAGTGGCAGAGAAGTATGTTAGAGTGGTGCAGGACATGTATGAGAGCTGTAGGACAGTGGTGAGATGTGCTGTAGGTGTGACAGAAGAGTTCAAGGTGGAGTTGGGTCTGCATCAAGGATCGGCTCTGAGCCCCTTTTCTTTTGCTCTGGTGATGGACAGGATGACAGATGAGATTAGACAGGAGTCTCCATGGACTATGATGTTTGCAGATGACATTGTGCTTTGTAGCGAGAGCAGGGAACAGATGGAGGAAAATTTGGAGAGGTGGAGGTACGTAATGGAAAGCAGAGGAATGAAGGTTAGCCACAGCAAGACGGAATACATGTGTGTGAATGAGAGGGACCCAAGTGGAACGGTGAGGCTACAGGGAGCCGAGGTAAAGAAGGTGCAGGACTTTAACTACTTAGGGTCAACGGTCCAGAGTAATGAGGACAAAGGAGGTGAATAGCGAGTACAGGCAGGTTGGAACGGGTGGAGAAAGTTTCAGGTGTGCTGTGCGATAAAAGAGTATCAGCGAGAATGAAAGGAAAGGTGTACAGGACAGTGGTGAGACCGGCGATGCTTTACGACTTAGAGACAGTGGCAAGGAAGAAAAGACAGGAGGCAGAGGTGGAGGTAGCGGAGATCAATATGTTGAGGTTCTCTTTGGGTGTGACAAGGATGGATAGGATCGAGAATAGGTTAATCAGAGGGACAACTCCTGTTGGATGTTTTGAAGATAAAGTCAGAGAGGCCAGATTAAGGTGGTTTGGACATGTTCAGAGGAGAGATGGTGAATATATCGGTAGAAGGATGCTGAGGTTAGAACTGCCAGGCAGGAGGTTTAGAGGGAGACCAAAGGGGAGATTTATGGGTGTAGTGAGAGAGGACATAAAGTTAGTTGGCGTGAGAGAAGAGGATACAAAGGATAGGGTTTGATGGAGGCAGATGATTCGCTGTGACGATGCCTGAAAGGGAACAGCCGAAAGACAAAGAAGACGAAGACACTTTGGTTAGATTTAATACAACATTTTGATATCCATGGAATATTTTGTCATATTTAGTGAGCTCATCTCACTAAAATAGCATCAATATGAGCAATATGCTTACAAAACTAAATATATTTTTGACTTGTATAATTCTCATTGCAGCATCGCCTCTTGTCCTCCCTGTACGCAGCCTTGATCTATTTGTACTTTCAGGAGGCAATATTTTTATTTTTATGGTCAATATTTGGAAGCTAACTGAATATCGTTTATTCAAATCTTACTAGGATATCTTAGAATAGTTTTCAAAGAGTAACCTTTTCTTAAAAGAAAACCAATAGGAAGTCTCTATATTGAGTTTTCTTAACACGAGCACTTTAGGCTGCTAGATATAGCCCTTTTGGAGGAGTATAAAATATAAGGCGCATCCAAAAATATTGTGACATTTACAGGAAATATTTTGGATTTAGGTTTGAATACGGTTTTGTGAACCACTCTGTAAATCCCACACGACTTGAAATAAAAATTGAGAGAACGCTTTAGCCCCTTCAGTCAAAATATGAAATTTGAAGTGACTTTTATTTTTTTTTGGACAAGTTGAAGATAGTGCTCTTGCCTTACATTGTTAAAAAAAAAAATAGTATGGCAGGTGTGTGTGTGTATGTGTGCGTGAGAATAATAAAAAAATATAGACATTTCCAGAACCTTTGACATGTTGGTCCAAGTGTGTGTGTATAGGTGGTTGAGGGTTAGTTGAATAAAAATTTTTACTTTACATTACTAAAGCTCTAAATATTCATATACCATATATATTCATATACGTATAAAAATATACCAGTTATTACCAGTAAACTGGTGAGATGAGCACGGACACTCAAGGCTTACAATATTTATGCTTGTAAGAACCAAAGGCTAGTCTGTCTGGTCTGATTCCAAAGAAAAGCCAATGTAGCACAAAAGTAAGCACATGTGTGGGCCATGGTAGAAAGTTATCAGAACACCTATAGCATTACAGCCTCCTGTACCGAGTCTGAGCCACCAGCAAAGCATTCAAAGTTGCTAATCTGGTCTTCAGATTTCGCTGATTTCAATCCGAGCGAGCATCTATGGAATACGTTGGACAAACAAAGGACATATGATTAAAATATGCATAGTATTTTTTTTTTAATTAAAGACATAGGGCTGTTTTATTACGAAACATTCAACTTACAAAATACATTTAAAAATGATCATTAATTAATTTTGAAATTCATTTGAAATATTTACACACCAACTTGAATTACTGAAGTTTGCCTTATACTCATTCAGTGCAAGTGACCTTTCAAATGCGAAGACTTCAGATGTAATGAACTGTGATAATTGTCGGCTGGGGTTTCCACCATAGCAAAGTTTTCCAGTTTTGACATCTATGGGTTTATATAGCTAGTCTAATTAAAATCATATTAAAGGCATGATAGGTGTTGATGGTATGCCCAGAAGCTGGACCATCTGGAGTCTGATTTCTTTTTTTGAACACTTAGATTGCCATAGGATTCAGAAGATTGACAGTTATAATCTAAGTAGCAAACTCCATCCATTGGGATAAAAATGTAGACAAGTCTTTAAAGCAATTAGGTTTTTAGGAACTACTTAGTGGCAAATATACAGTAGGTGGTTAATCATTCACAGACTGATTTCCTCTTGTGGTTAGATTAGGGTTTTTTTCTGGCTACATTTGGTGGCATAAAATACCAAATTGGGTGGCATAAAAAACCCATATACAGTGTGTGTGTGTGTGTGTGTTTTATATATATAATAGTAAAAAACCTAGATGCATACTTTTTAAAATGTTATACTTATGATCTAGCCCAATCTGACCATTATGAGATTATACTTATATCATTATTGGAGAGCTGATGTTCCGGTACAACTATCAGGTTTTCCCTTAACAAAAAAAAAAATAAATCTTTCATCTTTGTTCAGATTTTTAAAAAAGAGCTACACTTATACCTGGATCAGGTTTGGAGAAGAGTACAATTGTCTGTTATATCCTCAGATTCAGAAGATTTAGCAGGTTGAACCCAAGGTCAGATGGTTCTATGGAGCTATTCATCTGAAACGCCATTTCCACATGAATGACAGACTGGAGAGAGATCAAGCCACTTTCCCACTCCAATGCACAGTTACACATTCGTTTAATGCTCCTTAAAGTGTGTTGGATAAATACCAATTAATGCTTAGGGGAAGTATCGAGAGAATGTTAATGTATAATTTGTTAGATTAACAACAATTTAAGGAGTCTTTCCATGTGTGACTGTAAGCTCTGTTAAACTTTAGATTAGAAAACAGTGATTACATTTTTTAGTCAGAAAGTATTGATTAATTCTGTATAGTAAGAGTTAAAGAGTAATGCTGACTGCAATCAAAATCACAGATTTTTAGTTGTATTCATTCATATGCCTCCTTAAATGTGGTTTAATTTTTATAGTGACAGCAAATTCACAGATATTAGTATGGCGAACCATCTACAGTACATGATAGCTATGGGGTCGTGTGTAGCTCAGTGAGTAAGGCATTGGACTATGGCTTGGAAGGTCCCAACCCAACAACCATCAAGCAGCCACAGTTGGGCCCTTGAGCAAGGCCCTTAACCCTTATAATGAGATGAAAAATTTAAATGTCTGTATAAGCGTGTCTGGCAAATGCTGTGAATCCAATTAATCAAGTGATTAGCAAAAATCATGGAGAGTGGTGTCTCAGGCGACTAAGGCTCTTGGTTGTTCATTTGAGCCCCATCATTGGTAGGTTAGAAACATGGGAGGTTTCCATGGTAAGGGCATCTTGCATAAGACCTGTGCCAAGTTGTGGCCCTTTGGTTTTTCCTGCCATTGGAAAAATAATCATCCTTGGGACTGAAACAGTAACTCTGCTTTGAGTCAGCTCACATCACACCATCTCAAGTAGAATTACTGATTATTTTCCTATAGCAGCATGGTCTTCCTTTATACGAGGTTGAGTAAAAAATTATCCGCACACTGTCTGAAGAATTTCATTTAATTAAATGCATACTTTTTTCTTTTTAGTAAACTTTTGTCCTTCTGTCCTCATGCGTTCGTATTCCCTCATTAAAAATGTTTTAGCCTGAGCTAAAAGCCATGAATGAACTTTTGTCTTCACTTCTTCATCAGAAGTGAAGCTTCGCCCGTGTAGGGCTGCTTTTAGGGGATCAAACAGATGAAAGTCCAATGGAGCAAGATCAGGACTATAGGGAGAATGCTTTAACACCTCAAAACTAAGTTTTTGCAGACTGTCGACAGTGTGGGCAGAAGTGTGCGAAAGTGCATCTTCATACAAGATCACAATGCCCATAGCAGTCCTCTGCGTTTAATTTAAAGTTTAGGCTTCAGCTCTTCAATAAGCGCCTCACTGTGATGAGCACCGTTGATTGTTGAACCTTTTTCCTGATAATGTTCCAATATTGACCCTTGAGAATCCTAGAAATCTGCAAACAGCATTTTTCAGCTCTTTAAAAAAAAAATTATCTTGGTCGGCGAATAAGGATGTTTCTGTTCCGTACTCTGGGCCATGTACTCCCAGGCTCGTATGAATTCATGTCTCATCACCAGTAATGGTCAACTTTCACCTTTATCTTGCAGATATCCAATCGCTCCTATTTATGCTAATCTGTGAGTTGTTTTGGCACCAGTTACACCCTCAGACCACAAAAACAAACCAAAGAAAAAACAACTAATATTTACACATTGCTCTTCTTTAGTGCATATAAGTGCAGCATTCATTTTTGCTCATTCAGAAATTACAAATGAACTGACATTTTTTAATGCAATTTTCTGTGTTCAGTGAGTGTTAACCATATAAAAATAGAACTGTGGATTTTATTTTCACAATGGTAAACAGAACAGTTAAAAAAGACAAAACAGCAAAAATCCCTAATAATAATGTAAACAAGTAAAGCCCAATCGAGTATATAATGAAAATCACCATGACAGGCCAATAATTAGGCCAATTTTGATGTAGATCTACATCAAAGGCCCTTTTCTATGAGCTCGCACAGTTATTTGGTATATTCCCCAGCAGTTTTGATTATCATGACCAATGTATTACTGGAGATGTAGCTCTGGTTCATCAATTGCCTGTGATGTACTGCGGTCCACCTTTCAGTTGAGCTGATGTGGAATAAAGACTGGGGAGAAAGCCAGGCTGTTAAGACTATATCTGGGTGAATGGCAGCCTTAATAGTCAATACTTCCAAATATGCTTAAATAACAGATAAATAACTAAATTAACTGATTGCATGGAGAGACAGGCTGTAAAATTAATAAGAGTCTAACAAAATGCTGAAACAATGTTTTTTTTAAGGTCGTAAGTATTTGTCTAAGTTATGGGAGATCTGGGAGATATGGGAGTTCTGAGTTTGTGAATTTATGGCTTGGTTTCAGTTCTCTGATAGTCTGTGGGCTTAGACATGGAACTGTTGATGGGGTTATTATGGAGGGCACTAATAGAGTCTGCCCTTTACCTTCTCCTGCCCATCACCACTACACACACACACACACACACACACACACACACACACACACACACACTTGCACACATATCCCATAGATCATATTTTCATAAAAATGCCCATAATTTTTCAAATAAATAAATCTAAGTGTAGCCAAATGTGTTTATCAAAAATGTCATATAATAAATAAGCAATTAAAGGATTAAAATATAAAGACTTCACAAGTATATTTTTTGAAACATTATCAAAAAACAGGTGATGTCCCCAACATAGAAAGAAAGAAATGTTTCAATATGATGTAGTATAAAATACGCTGCCTGGCGTAATGAGTTTAACGCATGGGTGGCACCACAAACACACGAGGTGAAGTCTTAGGGAAAAATAATCAATTTATTTAGAATAAAGGAATGAAGGAAAGGGGCTTTAAGGAGAGAGGACGGAAAGAAAGAGGTGAAGGTGTGTGCATGTGCAGGTCTGGAGGCAGTGCCCCGCTGGCATGCGGGTACAGGCTGGTGATCGATGGAGATGAACAGAGTGGCAGGGTGGGCTTGTGGAGATTTTTTTTTTTTTTTGCTGACCTGGCCAACCGGCCCCTCTCAGCCCTCCATTTGACGTGGCCTCAGATGTGAGATCCTTCCTTACGTCCGATGACTGGGTGGCTTTCCCAGCTGGGAACAGGGTCCTTAAAAAAATGTACAGTGGCCTTTTTCCCTATTCGGTGGCAGAATGCCGAAGGCTGGCTCTTTGCGAGAGTTGGAGTGCCGCGGGAGCTCATGCAGTATTCTCATGGCTGTCCTTCACACGGAGATCAAAGGGTTGTATTCTGCTCACATCTTTGAAGTCCCTGGTGCTCGCGTGCCGCATGTAGCACATCCAACGCACGTCTCAGCTCAGTAGACGAAGAAAAAAGATGGGGTGTTGGGGTGGGGTGGTGGGAATTGACAAATGAACATGATCACAGATCATTTAACGTTTGGTGCATCGTAAAAAATGGACAGTAGAAACCACAGCATGTTTAATATTGAAAGTAAAGTAACAATCTGTGTGGTCATCACAAAACACTTGTTAGTCAGACTAATCAGATAAAAAGGCATCAATTTTGAGAGTATGAAAAATGATTTTTATACATGGATCGGCCACCAGTGAACGTCTTTGGGATGTGCTAGAGAAGACATTATGGAGTGGTTCAACACAATCAATATTAGAACTCACACAAAAATGAAAAAAACTGGATTTTCAAATAAATGTCATGCCATGGTGCCACGGTGAATGCATGTCATAAACACAGCTACAGGCAATACAAACAATATGAGTGTGTGTGGCATTTTAAAAAAATATATAGAATGATATTTTAAAATACAATACTGAATATATTGTTCTGATTTACAATGCTGTACCTCAGTTGAATTTAAATTGATTTCAAAACGCATGCACAGAACTTGAGATTAACTGGGGCTTGAAATGCAGAGCTTCCGATCAGACCCAAACCCAGAGTCTTAACAGTTTGAGCCACCGCTGACCCAACCTGAATCAGCTTGAGACTCGACCATCATACGATGGCTAAAAGCTACACTTCCTCACAGGCAGGAACACCTGACGTGCGCTTTTGACCCATTTCTGGAGCAATAACTTTCATGTACTTGTCATTTATACAACAGATAAATATTAACCAAATTACTAAATAATTACAAAATAAAAACAAAATAAACAGAAAAGTTTTAGATCTATACTTAAAATATTCCAAGTGAATACATTTCAGCAATATAAAATGTACAAGAGTATGATCTTAATTAATATTCCAGCATTTGTTTTATTATTGTATTTTTTTTTACTGCAGAAAGCAGATGGTTATGTTTTTTCTCCCTTTTTTTACCTCATGGTTTCTCTAGTTCCAATGCTATTACTCTAAGCATCTGTTATTATGCGAGTGTATGGTTGGTACTCCTTGGGTTTTTTCTTTTTTTCTTTTTGCAATTCAAGTCTTTGAGAAGTCCCTCGTGTGTATGCTTTGCCTTACGAGCCTGGTCATCTTGCTTCAGCTCCCTCTTTACTAATATACTGCAATTTCATGTATTTGACATACCAAAATTTCTGGTTCCAAAATCCTACTGTATGTAAAAACAACAATATCCAGGGCATTAATGTTAACTTGCAATTAAATTTACAACTAGCACTAATTTAAAAATGGCCTTATACTGTAGACAATTAATCAATCACATTTGATAATTAAACCGTACTGAGCTATTATTGTCTAAAGACATTTAATGTTTATAGTCCATATAGAAATCCTGTTGAGAGTTAAGGTGTCAGCTGGGTTTGTACATCTGAGGTGCCACATGGTTCTTCTGTAATTGGATCAGATGTGTTCATTGAAGAAACGACAATGGTGGTGAGGGTCACTGCAGGTATCAAGAGATTTAGCTGGCTTTATGAGGTCACTTTTAATTGAAGGAAAGGTCTGCAGGAGCTTCTGCCTCCTTCTCTCCCGCTTTGTTAACGAGAAGAAATGTGCTTTATCCGTCTCTCTAAATGGCCAGCACTGGCTTACAAAAAGCCTTTTAACATTCATTCTGTTCAGATTGTGACATGCACACTGCTCTGCCAAGAGTCACAGGACTCGCACAAACAAGTTTCTTTGAAATGCTTACAAGCTGTTTTTATTCTCAGCTGCCCACTGAGACAAAACAAGATTTATTCAACAATTGGAAACCTGACGGATGCCCATAAAATTGAACACTGCATTGATTTTTGCAAATCTATCGACCACGAGCTTTTAACTGCCTTCCAGTTTCTGAGGTGGTGCTATTGATTTCATTATTTGAAATACAATGCACAGTAAACTTTAACTGAGCTCACGATTTCGGATGAGTAGCTCCGAGTAGAATTGGGCTCTATTATACTCTTATACTGTATATATCGAGCCTTGTACTGTACAAAATTGTTGAAAATGACCAAAAGCTTATCTTAATTAAGTTTTAATCATTTTAAATTTGCTTTTCATGGTCATGTAAGAAAACCATGTTTTAATGCTCTCTTTCTAGGGTTTTCCTTTTTGCTGTTATTTCAGACTTGTGACTGATAGTTTTCCTTAGTTAAGCTCTTATACAGTATATATCTTATATACTGTATATAAATATGTGAGTTACATTGATCAGAGTTTTACCTCATTAAAGAAAAACTGATAGCTTTAACGAGGCATGCTCACTTGAGAGAAGTTACTTCTCGTTAATTCTGAAGTCAAACGAGACATCTGCACTAAGTGTGTTACTGTATCTACTCTACTTAAATTATGTTATTTACTTTCCCAGTAAAATCAAACACTTAAATCCTTGATTGCAATGTGTCATATTAATGTAATGTAGTTTATCGTTAAGTCTTTGGTCAACCTTAATAAATGTGACTAAAATATATTACTAGAAGCTGCCAATGACAGATTATTCAATTACTTTAGAGCGAGAGCTACGGATAGGAGATGGCCTATTTATTGTTCAGTTTTAATATCAGAATGCTTGCCAAAAAAATAAAAACCTTCAGGCCTTACTGTAGGCTCTTTGTCTGCTGGTCCTCGTGCACACCAGGCTGTTCTGGTGGGTTCTGGATGTATTATGGCTAACATTGACATTTTTCAGAAATGTAGCTTTTCTGTGGTATCGGACTGGACTGGTTCGCCTTTTGTCCCCGTGGGCATGGGTGAACCCGGTGTGCCTCTGATCCTGTCACTAGTTTACTGGTATAAACTGTAATTGATGATCAATTTTAATGTGTTCATGTTATTGATGTTTACCTTATGGTCGACCTGTGTTTGATTTGATCATGGTGGTTATTTAACAAATTTGAAAAAAATGAATGCAATAAATAAAAAAAGGTCTTTTATGGTTTAAACCACACCCACTGCCAATAGAGATATGGATATTTGGAGCACATGTACGTACAGTAATGTCATTATGTTAGACCAGCAGTATGAAATGCAGCTTTTCAAATAACCCTTTTTTCTTTTTTTAAATGTCTTGTTAGAAGAAAATGTTCCTTAATGAGGTCTGACTTTTTAGTGAGTAAGGGTCCTGTCTGTTCCAGCTCTCTTAGTTACTTTGCTCTTCAATGATTACAAAGTCAAAACAGCTGAGACCTTCTTATTTGACCTTATGACTCCTGTCACTAGACTTAACATTTCATTGGCTTGTCCTTACACATAATGTCCCCTAAGGAAAAGACTGTGATTTTTTGTTTTGTTTTTTGCTTTTAATCATTGGTCCAATTAAACAGGTTTACAGAGAAAAATCTTTTAGTATTACAATGAGAACTTTATTCTTATAATTAAAGAGCATTATGAAAGTGAATTAACAGTTAAGAAACTGCAGTGTGTCACAACTGTAACTTGAACTTCTTAGCTCTCTTCTGTTATTTTAATATGCCTTAATCTTAGTGTATTGTAAAATGTGCAGCTACATTTTTTTCTTCTTCAAAATAATACATTAATCAAAATTTTAATGAAAAATGTGCCTTTAGCATGTTGAAGTTGAAAACTAGGAACCCACACATTATTTATGCAAGTAGAGAAACGCAGATGTCAACCTAATATTAGCTGAAAAGTTTAGGTGGAAGTAAAGTAGAAGTACTGCATTAGTAGCAGCGATCCGTTGTGTACCAACAATTTACAAACATTACAGCTGAGCTAGCTAATGTGCACTTGATTTTCTGGTAGTCTACTTTAGCAGCAGCTTAATGCATTTAGGCATGTAGACATGGCCAAGGCAACGTGCTGGAGTTCAAACTGAGCATCATAAATTATAAATTTTCAAGATTGGCGAAGAAAAGTCATTTAAGTAACCTTGAACGTGAGATGATTGTTATTGCCAGACGGGCTAGTCTGAGTATTTCCTTTGAAAATGTCCAGTGAGCGACAGTTCTCAGAGTGAAAATGCCTTTTTTAAGGCAGAGGTCAGAGAAGAATGGCCAGACTAGTTTGAGCTGATAGAAAGGCAACAGTTACTCGAATAACACCTCATAGCAGGCAAGGTGAGTTAAACAGCATTATGAAGACACGTTGAACATGAAGTAAATAGACGACAGTAGACTGTTCAGTGAAGAACATGGGCTCACCCAAATTCGACAATAGAAGATTGGAAAAACATTGATGTGATGAATCTCAATTTCTGCTGCACCTTTCAGAGGGGTAGGGTCAGAATTTGGTGTAAACAAGATGAAAGCTTGGATCCATCCTGCCTTGTACAGTACGAATGGTTTACGCTGCCTGTGATGGTGCACGGGTGTGAGGATTCATTTTCTTGGCACACTTTGGGCTCCTTCGTACCAATTGAGCATCCTTTATCCGTTATCTTCCACAACCTATTTATTGTTGCTGACCATGTCCATGCCTTTATGACCACATGATAACACGGAATGTCTGAAGTTACTG
>QMIH01000181.1:207672-236469 GCA_003987875.1 Clarias batrachus
TATATATATAATTTTTTTTTAACATGAAGATGAGTTCACTGTACTCACATGGCCTCCACAGTCACCAAATCACAATCCA
Organism: Clarias batrachus; assembly: GCA_003987875.1. Taxonomy (NCBI): domain Eukaryota; kingdom Metazoa; phylum Chordata; class Actinopteri; order Siluriformes; family Clariidae; genus Clarias; species Clarias batrachus. Next base: position 207,752 of record QMIH01000181.1, read on the forward strand.
GTTGAGCATCTTTGGGATGTGGTGGAACGAGAGATTCTCATGATGAACCATGGACCAAAATCTGTAAGGAATGTTTTTAACACCTTGTCGAATCTATGCTATGCAGAATTAAAAGAATAGCCAAACCTGTACTAGCAATGTGTAGCTACAGTAATTAGAGAGCCAATGAGTATAGATAGATAGATAGATAGATGGATACTGTAGATAGAGAAGTATAGATATAATGAATGGTTGATGTGGTGTATTCATGCTCAGTACAAACTGATTTGTTCAGTTCTGATACACAGAAAGTCAAGAACATGGAAATAATTGAATGTTTTCTTATGAAGGCATGTTTCCAACATCGTGTGTCAGAGTGGTGCTGCTCTGGTTTTACTACAGTTCCTCTAACATCTGTGAAGTCTGTCCTCTTGTGCTTTTTTTTGTGGAGCGGATCCTAATCACATCTCTTTGAACCGAGCTGAGTAATCTGCTCTAAGAATGCCACTGAGCTCTTAGACACCAGGAAGCGTTGCACTGAACCCTTTTTCTAGTATATAGTTCTGGCCTCGGCTCTGATCCTTCACCTGTGTCTTGTTATAATGTCATTTATGTCGGTTTCTTTTTCATCCTTTTGGTGTGGTGATGATTTGGATTTTCACGTGTTGGAATTTTTTCTCTCGAGTCTTTTTAATGTTTCTGCAGCATGTACTGTCATATTGTCAGAAACACAGTGTAAATTTACAATTTAAAAAGTAGATAAAATGTATATAGTTTTAAGATCATCACTCATTCACTCATCATCTGCATCGCTTTATCTTGTATGAAGGGTTGCACGGTCTATCCCAGGAGACTTAAGGCACAAGGTGGGGTACACCCTGAATGTGGTGCCAATCCACTGCAGGGAACGCATGCACGCATAGACATACATACACTTATTCACACACAATCTGCATGTCTTTGGACTGTGGAAGGAAATCAGAATACCCGGAGGAAACCCACCAAGCACGGAGAGAACATGCAAACTCCATGCACACAGACCAGAGGCGGGAAATAAACTCATACCTTGGAGATGATATAAAAAACAAACAAAAAAAAAAGTTAGGTAGATACTCAGTATATCATTAATGCAATTGCACTGAACTCAACTACAGTAATTAAGGTTCATGTAGTTTTAATGCAGTGTAATGCCACTCTCCTTGTGGCATTATGTTTGTTTTAACTACTAAATGAGAGCTGATTTTAAAGTTACAATAAGTTATAAAATATTACAAATGAATAAGTCTTATATACCTGTTAGGGTGAAGTGTAGATAAAAAGCTACAGTAAATTCACTAATATAAAGTTACAGTATAGAGTCATTTATTCATTTATAATTGCAGTTCTTAGCTTTACTGCTCAATGCATAAAAAAAATGCATCCTTACTATTTGTGCGTCCTTGTGTTAGTGTATCATGAATCTAAATCTAAACGTGTTCCACCATAAATCCAGAATGAAATCAATCTATGTCCTGTAACATAATTTAACTTTATCCCACATATACTGTAGCATATGGACCAGTGCTTTGAATCCAAATTGGGCATGCATTTTCCTTATCTAACTCCAGACAGTCTTGTCTCAATGTTGGATAAACCATAAATATTAATTACAAAAGAATTTATGCTTTTTGAAAATGATTCCTGAAAACTATACAGTATATATGGCTGCATTTATTACTCCTTTATAAAGTATCATTAGCAACAACAAGAACAACGAAAAGATTGAAATGGGAGCTATTCCATCCTCGCTTTGCCTTGTTACTTTGTTATTTGAAAATGTTGCAAAGGCATATTGATTGTGTGTGCACATGGCGAAAGCATGGTTAGAGGTTAGTGGGCATAGAGGACATCACCCGCTGTGCTACCTGTTGGGTAATAGCTATTTAGAGTACCAGCTTTGTTAAATGTGCTTGTGTGTGCGCAGTCAGTGTCCTCTGTATTCATCACAAGGCAATGAGGGAACACAAAACACTATTGTTTTAACAAGGCATGAGGGTTATATGGTGGCGAGGGTTATATTCTTCACTGTGCAAATACTAATATTGTCAGAATGGAGAAACACCAGCCAATAAATCACCATCACAGGATGTATAGAATATATAGTTAATGTATACAGAGTTAATTAATTTACGTTTTAGTTAGTCCTGCCGAAGACCCTGCTTGCACTCTGCACAATATATACATTGACCTTATCCATTATGAAACTATGACTATACCAACCTGTTCTCACTCTCTCTCTTGCACACACACACACACTCTTTCTGTTGAGATACACATGGCACTCCTGCATTCCCAGCAATCCCCATCTGCCCTCTGGACCTGCCTGACACATCATGGTGCCCCACTTCTATTTGGAGTTCTCATCACATGTAAGCCTCTGGATCGCTGCTGCTACCGGCCCTGTATAGTCTGCTTGGGATGCGTGTGGTGACTGCGGATAGTTCCACTTGATGACCATGAAGATGATCTTGGCCTCAGCTGATGCGGGCATTTTTTCGGTGATGGCTTATGACTGCTGTCATATAAATAGTTTTAGAACTGAAATAGCCATGGAGAGTTTTGTAGCGAAAGTGGACTTTACATCACCTTGAACACCTTTGCTGTTATGTTGAACCTTCAACCTTATCCCAATCAGATATAGAATAGGGATTAATTTATAATTCTAATGATGCTCTGGTATGCATCACCCAAATGAGGCTGGGCTTCCGTTGGAGTCAAAGGTTTCTTCCTCGTCATCTCAGGAGTTTTTCTTTGTCGTCGTCATCCCCAGCTTGCTCATAAGAGACAAATTAATAATTACTCATTACATTTTTCTATTTTATATCCATATATTTTATCTGTAAACCTGCACATTGATCACAATTGAACGTTATCAGTTACAGTACACCCAGCTGGATTAAGCATTTGTCAGCCTGTTGACTCAACAAAATGACATTTTGCAATGCAAATGAAGTTCTGAACTTTACAGTTGGATGCAAGAGCAAGTTCTGGTGCTAAATAACAAAAGCCTTGGCCACATGGCCTGTGCAGTGCTCGGAGACATAAGACATGAAGAAAGAGCTTACTCTGAGAACTGATTGAAGCTCTTTCTAGGGGTCACAGAGCTGGATAAAACCTTGACTTGAATATGCTGGTATTCTTTTCAGCACCTATTTTGATAATGAAATTTGATGGATTGCTCTGAATGTGCATATTCAAAAAGAGCATGTTTTTTTGTTTTTTCTCCTAATAGTCTAAAGTAATTGGTCAATGCACCGTGCAGTCACCCGGGTCACACAGTATGTGGAACTCTCAGAGCAGTGTCTTTCAGCAAATTACTTTTGTTGTTGAGCTGCTTGATTTAAATTTTGATGGGCCTTCTCATTATTTTGAAGCACTCAAACAGATTCTGCACCAGTACACGAGTTAGGTGGTGGAATCTGCACACTCAAGCCATGAAAGAAAACATGTCAGTGATCCTGGCGGGATCTGAGTTAGATTGAGTGATGAGAGCTATTTATGTAGCAAATAAAAGTGGGCACCGACATGAAAGTACTGCTATTCATGACTTAGAGATTTACATTTATGTCGCTTAGCAGACACACATTTACAGTCGTGGCCAAAAGTTTTGAGAATGACACAAATATTAGTTTTCACAAAGTTTGCTGCTAAACTGTTTTTAGATCTTTGTTTCAGTTGTTTCTGTGATTAACTGAAATATAATTACAAGCACTTCATACGTTTCAAAGGTTTTTATCGACAATTACATGACATTTATGCAAAGAGTCAGTATTTGCAGTGTTGGCGCTTCTTTTTCAGGACCTCTGCAATTCGACTGGGCTGCTCTCAATCAACTTCTGGGCCAAATCCTGACTGATAGCAACCCATTCTTTCATAATCACTTCTTGGAGTTTGTCAGAATTAGTGGGTTTTTGTTTGTCCACCCGCCTCTTGAGGATTGACCACAAGTTCTCAATGGGATTAAGATCTGGGGAGTTTCCAGGCCATGGACCCAAAATTTCAACGTTTTGGTCCCCGAGCCACTTAGTTATCACTTTTGCCTTATGGCACAGTGCTTCATTGTGCTGGAAAATGCATTGTTCTTCACCAAACTGTTGTTGGATTGTTGGAAGAAGTTGCTGTTGGAGGGTGTTTTGGTACCATTCTTTATTCATGGCTGTGTTTTTGGGCAAAATTGTGAGTGAGGCCACTCCCTTGGATGAGAAGCAACCCCACACATGAATGGTCTCAGGATGCTTTACTGTTGGCATGACACAGGACTGATGGTAGCGCTCACCTTTTCTTCTCCGGACAAGCCTTTTTCCAGATGCCCCAAACAATCAGAAAGAGGCTTCATTCGAGAATATGACTTTGCCCCAGTCCTCAGCAGTCTATTTGCCATACTTTTTGCAGAAGAGCAATCTGTCCCTGATGCTTTTTTTGGAGAGAAGTGGCTTCTTTGCTGTCCTTCTTGACACCAGGCCATCCAGGCCAAGAAGGACTATGCAATTCATCTGATCACTCTTCATAACATTCTGGAGTATATGCAAATTGCTATTATAAAAATTTAAGCAACAACTTTTCCAGTTTCCAATATTTATGTAATTCTCAAAACTTTTGGCCACGACTGAACAGAAAGGTTTACAGAAGTATTCTCTATCAAAAACACATCGAGAGAAACCTGAGAGACGGCATGTCTAGTCAAGAAGTACATTAGACAATCTAATGGTCAGGTAGTTGAAAAGCAGGCAAAAATCTGGAAATATGAAATGGTCATAAGAGGTATCAAAACAAGCAGTGGTTAGGAATGGTCTCGAAAATAATAGTGAAGGGAGACTTTGCAAAATAACAGTCTGGGTTGTTGGGTGCAGCTATAGTATGAAATTCCAAAAAAAATGAGTTTCTTTAGATATCAGTTGGCTTTGCAATGGCATGGGTGCTTAAAAGGAGGGCATGTGTTGAGGTTGTCTGCAATCTCAGCAGCTGTGTGCATTAACAGGAACAGATATTGCTAGATTACTAAATTGTTGTAATAAATGTTTTATAATAATGAATTATAAGTTTACTCCTGGTTCTTAAACACACGCACACACACACACTACAGTATATATACAGTATATACTATTACTTAAACCTTACACATTGTATCGTTCAATAAATACTATGGAGGGTTTTTGTAGCTGAAGTGAAATCCTTCAAGCTTTCTTTTTCAAAACAGCACCCCACAGTTTCAGCACTTACCATTTTCTATTTGATGCAAGCCACTGGACTGGAACAGCTCCCTAACAGAATCCTGGATATACAGTACAAATCATACCTGCCGTCATCCCTATATCAACTATGTATAATAACAAATTCAGGTTAGAAGTCATCCTGTTGAATTCATTTGATTATCAAAATCTGTGATAGATTTTTTTATTTTTTATTATTAATCATTTTCAAATGGATTTTTTTAAATTGGAGGTTTTATCTCAAGCCTCATTTTCTATAATATTTTAAAAACATTTGTATTTATCAGAAGTACCTCATACAGTACATTACATTACACTTCTAGCCTCTACTTAATGACTGGCAGCACTTCAAACAAAAAGCTTTTCAAGTGAGTTGATATTTTAAAAAGCTTTAAAAGGAACATATTTGTCATTATTACAGTGTGTAGAACGCTGCATATTTTGGAGCACCAGTCTGCGATGTACTGTCCATGCTTAAGCTACTAACTTTGAGCCCCATGTCCTCATGACCATTAAAGATTTAGATATTATTGACATTTTATGAGGTGTAGTGGTTAGCACTATGGCTTTGCACCGCCAGGGTGTAGGGTTTTGATTCCTCCCTCAGGTCTGTGTGTGGTTGTAGAGTTTGGATTTTCTTCCTGTTTCCTCTGGGTACTTCGGTTTCCTCCTAAGACATGCAGATTTGACTAACTGGCCTTTCCAAATTGTCCGTAGTCTGTAGGTGAGTGTGCGAGTGTGCCTGTTTGCCCTGCGATTCATTCGCATCCCGTCCAGGGTGTACCCCACATCTTGGGGCTCCATGCCCTCGGCACCCTGTACCGCATGAGTGTATGAGTGAGTGAGAGTGACCTTTATGATCAACACATGTTCAAATAAAAGCTGATAAAAATGAGATTAGCAACAGCAGTCCTGTGAGATCAAGCATGCAAACCTTTTTTTTAATGTATAATGTCTGACTGCTGCTGGTTCAAAAATAATCCATATTCTCTTAACGTTCACATTTTCAAGTTCTTATGCCCTGAAGTGTGTTGTGGCAAAATGGAAGGGAACTCTGTGAAGGAAGAGCTGCTGGGAATTTTCGAATAAATAAAGTGGTATTGAATAAATGAGGTGAGCTTGCCTTTAAGTAAGTGTTGACCTACACCTCTTCATATTCAGCACAGCTCAGCACTGCTAGACAGGAACAGAGTCTCCCCTGATGGATGGCATAGCATGGACAACTGACAGCATTATGATATTCCCGAGTGAACAAGCAGCCTGCTCTTGTTGAAACCAAGTAACAGGGACATCCGAGGAGCGTATACAATTGTGAAGCAGTCTTCCTTCAACTTAGCGTTTGTTACTTACAAGTTACATGTTGCAGTATGATTATCATATGATTGTTTTCATATGATCGCCGAGCCTTGAGACACTAAGGGTCAAAGAGATTAAGAAACTGAATTGTTAATGCTCTGTCAGCTAACATTGTTTTATTGGGGTCTATTTCTGCTACTTCAGAGAGATTTTCAGCTTCTGTCTCATTTCAGAGGATAATGAATTTGATTTCTGACCTGCATACATATGCCATGTCATTTAACATTAATTGCCACAAAAATTAGTTTATGGTGATTGTCGTTCTTCTGTGTAGCACAGAAAATGGTTGAATGCAATTTCAGATTACAGGCACATTCAACAGGCAAATCCCTTATTATATTCCGGGAAGACAAGCCAAGTTCAAAATCGTGACACAAAATCTAGATGGAATTCAGAACTAAGAAAAGACCAAAATGGAACCATGAAACTCATATAATTATAGCTCAGATTTATAAGCAAGACAAAACAGAATATATAAATGTTGCATTGGAACATGACTATATAATTAAAATTGAACAGCTAATGCATTCAGGTGACACGGTGGAGTAGCGGTTAGCACTATTGATTTGCACCTCCAGGGTCCGGGTTCGATTCCCTCCTTGGGGTCTGTGTGCATGGAATTTGCATGTGCTTGTGTGGAGAAGTCTCCAGGGATAGGATCCAGCCCCCCCCCCCCCCCCCCCCCCCCCNCCCCCCCGTGACCCCGTATACAGGATAAAGTGGTGTAGACGGTGAGTGAGAGAGTGCATTCTGAATAGATACTGTTATTTTTTTATTATTATTATTTTTAGAAAACTTGCAAAGAGGGCATGTGGTTGAGACTAGAGGAGTGCATTGGTAATGAAATGCCACAGTATGCAGCAAAAGAACTGTGCAAGTGGGAGGTTTTTGTTAATGTTGCAGTGTTTAAAATTACAATAGTAATTTGCTCATATTTTGTATTTTTGAAGTAGAGGGAGTTTGTCAAACTGGTACTGAAATTTCTTTTGAATGAGGGAGCGACCGTCAGTGATGTATAGTGATGAGACTTTGTGAGCCCACAATAGTCATTCCCCTGAACATTCTGCGAGCAAGAATGTAAACACCTGATTCTTTAAAATCAACGAAAAAATTGTTGCCAACTTGTGGAGGAAACATGTCCATTTGTGCACTACATGCACATTATAGGAACTTGTCCAGGAATTATTGCCATATACCTCATACAGTGCTTTCAAGGTGAAAAAGATCAGTTGAATTCATTGTGATTTCATTAAAAGGGGTAATATACTGTAATCGTACATGTAATTATAATTCAAATATATTGTAGTGCATGTTTCCATTTTGTGTGCAATAAATTTGTAGGTGCACAATTTTATTGCACACACAATGTAAAATTAACTCATTGCACAAGGACTCTTTCTCGTCTCTGCTGCTACTGCTGTACAAGAAATGTTTACTGTTTTTTTATCTATCATGCCATTAACTTGCACTACCTCAACCCACTATTACCGTATATTACAGTATATTGCTTTTTTTTTTTGCAATGTTGTCTAGTTTTATCTTTTGTATAGTAATGTATTTTGCATAGTACTTTAGAATAGTTTTTGATAATTTATGGTGTAAATTTGGTTTACCTAACTAGGTGTCTTAGCTAGCTAGTTAGATTCTGTTAATTTATGTTACCTGCATGTAGCACCTTGGTCCTGGAGGAACGCAGTTTCACTTCACTGTGTACTGAAATGTATATGGTTGAAATACTGCTGGTTGGCCTACTTGACTTGACATTGTATTTATTGCTGCAAATTTTAATTATGGCCATAGTAGATGGAGTAGCCGGGGCGGCCGCTGTCGATGCTTTAAGTCCCTATTAATGCTAAGGACCTGTGTATTAGCAGACTAAAGCTAAAGTGACACCTAAGCAAATTGAGCTCACACTTACTGTATGTGGCATAGACCCAAGGTAAAGCAATTCACACTACTCCCAGCATTCCACTAATATGCGCCAAAGTTCAAAGACTTTACAATGATTGGCTCTGCTCCATTATTTTTCAGAAAACGTTTTTGCTATGTCAACATCCAGACTACTGCCAAGGAGGAAGCCTACAGTAACACTGCATGAAATGGTCATATTGAGGTGTGACATCGTACACCCAAAACATGACACCTGACCAGTGTTGTTTTTGAAAGTTAGTGACATTGTGAAAGACTCAAACTCAAATTTTGCAACCTCAAAACAAAATAGTAATAAATTCTACTTACAAAATTTATGCCACTTGGCATCCGTTTACATAGTGTATATTTAAGGTTAGAAATCCTGACTGGAGAAAATGAATTCTCATGTCTCTTACACACAAAGTGCTCAGGCATCTCTTGAATGTTAAAGTGTTAACTCTTAACTGTTTCTTCAAAAAAATATTACTGTGAAGTGCATCATGGCTCCCAAGTGCATAGCATCAGCATGAGGCAAAGTAGAAATATTGATTTCAAAGTGAAACAAAAGGATATGAAACAGCATGAAGGTGAAACCTCAGCGAGTGATATTGCACACGATTTAGCACACTCATACACCTTAGCCACACTGCTTCATTAGCTTCGCTATGCATCTACAAAACTACATTATAAGTGGCTTTTGCACAATGACCAAAATGCACAACGTCCGGTTTCAGAGAGAGATTGCATTTCTTGCATATTAAGCTTTGAAGACCTGAACATTCTTGTTGAAACACAAAGCAGTAAATGTGGATTTACCAAGCTTTAGTAGCAGGTTTCCTGTAGAACCAGTGGTTAGCATGCAATTTCCTCACTGACACGGCCTGGGTTGGAGTTCCAGTCAGTGCACTGTTATAGTTGCAGAAAAAAAGTACATGCATTTCAAGAATGTATTTCAATTTAGCGGGTTAAAATTAAATGCTAATGCTAAGTAAATGTGGATTTTGAAGCCATAGTTTATTATTAGGGTTAATTGTTCAATGTTATCCCAACATCATGTACTCAACATTGGTCCAATAGTGCAATGTTTTGTTCAAAACAAACAAGTCTGATCTCTTATCTATAGGTTTCATGCCAGGGTTCTATGATCCCTTGGCAGGTGTTCAACCATCCTCCTTGGGATTGGAACCATACATGGGTGGAGTTCAAGTACCTTGGGTTGCTATTTCAAGAGAATAAAGTGGCATCCTCGTCTGATATCCACAGCAGAATTGGACAGGCAGCAGAAGCGGCATTGCTTCACTCAAGTGGTGCATGGTATAGAAGAAGGAGGAGAAGACTCCTTCTCCCAATTCTCCTTTATTGATTTTGGACATGGGTCCTCCTCAAGTACGATCTTAAGAAGCTTGAGAATTTCCAAATGTGATGCTAGCGCCAGCTACTGGGAATTTCCATCTGTAACTGTGATTAAAACGGAGTCATCTGTAAAAAGTGCGACTAATAGGTAACCATCGAAGAGCACATTTAAAAACGGTGACTGCAGAGGATTCGATCACATTTGCTGAAATGAACTTACACAACAACTGCACCAACTCATCTGGCAAAAACAACCAAGCCAGTTCCATATCTGAACAACCATTGCCTCAATATAAACAACACCAGAATCTTAGCCACCAACCACTATGAATGGAAGCATGCCCTGCATAACATCTGGAATCCAGCAGCACACACAGCAGTGTACTTGCCACAGGGCCATCCCTCTCCGTCTATCCACCAGCAAAGCTTAAAAAAATGAGTGTTCAAAAGCAACCTAATACTAACGGTGTTCCAGTGTCTGCAATTATGCCAATTTAGAAATAGTGCAATGTTTTGACAGCCTACTGGGTGTCTGCCAGTTAATCTGTTTGTCTTGTTAGTATCTGTAACAAAGACGGACTCTACAACAAGGTTTGTACCAGGATGAGTGATTTTATTTTGGCTGTGAGAACCACAGAATGCAAAACAGACGGGAAATGGTACGGGAAGCAGGTTAGCTATATAAGATCACTTTTCTGTTTGCTGCGTGAGGAAAGGTAGACGTGGAGCACGAACGGAGGTGCCAGCAGAGAAGGAATGTCTCGCGACCGGGATACCGTGACAGGGGTCCTTTCTGGGAACAAGAACAAAGGTAAGATTAATCTCTTAACAAAAGTCTTCTTACGTGAAGATGGCGGTTGAGTCCACTTTCGTATTTACGAGCCCGGACACTGACTGATGCACGATGTATGGTTTTTATGGATTTCCATTGATTGGAGACAGGTGAAGGTGATTAGAACTCTGGAGATAAAGGGCGTGGTGTCTGATTGAGTTCAGAGCCTGACCTGACTGTGACAGTATCACGGTACCAATACCTCAAATCAAACCTTGGTGTTTTGCACAATGTAGTTTTAAAAACAAACTCCATCTTCATTTTGCACCCAAATTTCTTCTGATTTTTGCCTGCGATGCATTAGCTTCCCTGGTTAGTGCTTTAGAGAAAGAAAAAAAAACCCAGTGCTTTTTATCAACCTATGATTTTTCCTATTCTGATAAATACTTTTACTGCTGAGAAGAGCAAGAAGTTTCTTTTCCATTACTTGTACCCTGTATTTCATTCAGTTCCCTAGTAAATATACACTTCAGTCTAAAAGTGTGCAAGCTGTTATTTTCTTGCTGTCGCTTTGGTCAACCAGTTTGCATTTAACCTTCATTCTGAGAGTAGCTTGCCAAACCAAAATGTGTCACATGAGGAAATTCCCTTAACCGCTGCCAACGAATTACCTGCTCAACATTATTACTGTGATTTTATCTTCCCAGATGGTTGTAAATGAACAATTTATGGCTGCCTGATATAAAGACTTTACCTCTGAGACCCTCCATGATAGTTCAGTAAATCCAGAACCAAATGACGCATATGACGCATATGACGTAGGTGACTCAGACTCACTTCACACCTACACCCATGCTTCTTGCACTTTATCTGGACTCTTGGGACAATCTTGCACACCCTTCACACCACATTGCAATTCACTCCATAGCACATGTCACTTTTAAGCACTAAATCACTTTAAAGCATTCTTGCACACCCCCTGGATGGACATCTCTATTTATATTCATTTTTCGTACTGTTCACCTAGGCTTTAATAGTACCACTTATGTATATTTTTTTATATATTACTATTTTATGCTTAGGTGAATCTACCTCTACTTTTTATTCTTGTTATATCTTTTATCTTATTCTAAGGTCACGGGCAGTCGCCTAAGCATTTCACTACATATCGTACTGTGTATGAATGTGTATGTGACAAATAAAATTTGAATTTGATTTGAATTTGCTTCCCAGAGTTCAGCAATTAGAACTCCAGATAAATCCTGTTGGATGGTGATGGACTCAATAACAAGGCAATGATTAAACCAGCATGACTGAGTATAAGGGATTTATTATTGAAATTTCAGGTGTTATGGAACAGGGATTGCAATATGAAACAGGTTAGAACAAGTAGTATTGGATCATAAATGCAATGAATTCTTACGTTCACATGCATCTGGGATTTTGGTAATTGAGAACACAAGAATGCTGCAAAGATCAATATCATGACAAACAAATGATGATTAATAAATGATTAATTGTGTACCTAGACAAAGAAATTAATATTCCAACAGAATCAGCACATATAAACATTCACTATATTGTCTAATAAACCACTGATGCAATTACAGAGATTATATTAGCTTTGTTCTCTTGGGTTATTTATGGATATTACATTTGCATTATCATTCACCGATTCTCTTTCAGTAGCATTAGTGATCACAGCACAATTTGCATTAGGGAATTATTATAAGATTGCTTCAGCATTTGTATTTCGTAGAAAGAATTATTTTGTGTCAGGAGGAAGCATTAAGCATTCCACCCTATTCTTAACCTTTAAGTTGATACAGTACTGTACATAAGAACTAAGGAGATTGGGCGAGAAGTACAGTCCAATACAACTTCACAGAAGATATTGGGAATGCCTGTTATCAATTAAATACTTGATTGCATCGTAAAAAATGATGGTCGAAAACACAGGTTAAGTAGCAAAAGTAGTGGAAAGTAACATTACCACAGGCTTACCGTGCATGACCGTGACTAGACTGTTGTGCAGCCATAGGAAAAAACACTTGTTTGTAAAACTAACTGAATTTAAAAAAATAAAAAAGGTTTGCTTGGGAGCATAAAGATTGTACTTTGGAGCAATGAAAAAAGGTCATGTGGTGTGATGACAACAGTTTAACCGTATTCCAGAGCAATGGGGCATCAGGGTAAGAAGGGAAGTGCATGACATGATGCACCCATCATGCATCGCGGTCACTGTACAAGTCCTTGGAGGCAGTGTTATGACTATGATCTGGGCTTTCATTAAGTTGGTCAGCTCTAGGCTCAGTAATGTTATGTGGCAATAAAATTAAGTCAGCTGAGGACCTGATTTGTATTGAATGACTAGATTATCCAATCAGTGGGTTGTTTTCTGATGGCAAGACTCATACTTCAATCAGGCTCAGATTTTGAAAGGGTGATTTAGGGGGCATGAGGAATCAACTTTGGTTCAACTCTCCCACCAGCAACATACTGTAAGATCTTGTCAAAAAAATGAATGCAACTCTAAACATCTTTAAACACCTTTTTTTTTTTTTTGTTAACATTGCATAATGTTAACATAACGACATGACAAATGCATGCCAAATCAAAGGTAATAAAAGTATTCTACAGTAATTTAGAGGGTTTGACACTTTTTTTTTTCTTGGCCAAGCAGTGTATTTAAAAAGTTTTTAACCTGATCCATTGTTATGGAACAGGGTTGTCAGGGGAAATACTGTTTAATAAGCTTATAAAAAATTTATACTTTAACTTGCTTGGGGCAAATCAGTTGTCACATTCAGACGAAACTATTGCTCAAGGCTTTCAGTAGAAATCTCAATGCAATTCGTTCCTTTTAACTCCCCATAATTTGTCTGTCTTTTAGTCAGTGTTTGGTGTACTGGTGTACATTTACATTGGGTGGATAAGAGACCAAATAGTAGATATTGTCACTGTTGAATTAATAACCTTTGTTATATAGGTGTTTGCCGCAGTAAATTTATCCTTACAATATTGAAAAAGCATCTACATACTAGATTTGTACGTACAGTACTGTAATCAATAAGACTGTGCTGTGCTCATCCCAGGATGTGTATTTCCAGAATACTCAGAGTGACTATAGGCCTTACTCTTCTACAGTTGTATATTGTAAAGTTGTATACTCTTTTTAAGGTTTCTTCCTCTTGTCACATCATTCAAGAAAGATTTTACTTTTTTTTTTTGTTGCCATTATCACGTTTGGCAAACTATATCTTGGTTTCTGCAAAACCTTCTTTCTGATAACGCTATAAAATTATCTCCTTCCTACAATCTTCAGTAAACACCTGCAGTGCCGAGTTCCCTCGCAACGAAATACATTTTTGATTGTTGAATACAATATTACTGCTGGTTTAATTGCTGCACTGATAATAGCTTGCAATTAACGCTTTTCTTCATCTATTAAATGAACAGTTACAGTGCTTATTTGTGTCTACTTTGCAACAACAGTAGATGTAGTAGTTTAGACTGATTTGTACAGACTGATTTGAGTATGCCGGATTGAACCTGGCATCATGTATTATGCATTTTATTTAAATCAAGGTTCTGACTGTTATCCTAGAGGCTGCACAGTTTCGGCTATTGATATTCATACTATTTTTGATTTGCTGAAGATTCAATAAAACTCTGTAAAATACCCAGCTCACGTTGTTGAAAATAATGACTCTGTTTGCCCATGCTAGGGCAATATGTATGATGTTTGTTTGACACGTGGTATTGAGTGCGTCGGATTACAGCGGGAACGTTCTCATTCTCCAAATTAGACTTCAATCCTTGCTCAGTAACCCTGGTCAATATGTTTAATAGCAAATACTGTATACATTTGAATATCTCTATACCAGGACTTTCCATTTCTTTATTGCTTGAAACTTGATGTTTTGTGAACAGAAAATATGTGTTACATATTAAGGCATTAGGTAACTTTTTAAAACTAAATAGAGCTTGATTAAATCTCCTATGCCCTTATTTATCGTGCCGTTTACAGTACTGACAAAACATTTATGTTACTCGTATTGCATTATTTGGGGGCAGCGGTGGTCAGTGGCTCTAGGTTACTGATTGGAAGGTCGGGGGTTCAAGCCCCAGCACCAACAAGCTTCCACTGTTCAGCCCTTAAGCAAGGCTCTTAGGCTATATGCCCCAGGGTGCAGTGTCCTGGCTGACCCTTCAATCTCAATTTCTCAAATATTATAATAAACGAGAAACATACTGTATAAAGTGACTGCATTTAATGCATGCACATACCTTTGCTATTTTATTCCTTCAATCTTATTGGTAGCTTGGTGTCTATGAAACCATAAATGGCGGAAAAGTTTTGTGGGTCCCAATGTTGCAGCAGAACATTTATTTTACTCTGAATCTCCTCTAGAGTCCGACCCAGACTGCAAGTCCTGGTGGAAATTATTATATTGGTCTGTTCAATAAATTTAACCTGAGGTACTGTCGTTGACATTGCTGTATCTGCTGTGTGCTTTTAACAGGTTCCTCGCTTGTATTTTAATCCTCTGAGCATTCAGTGCAATAGAAAGATGTCAGACATGTCCTTATATTGTAAATGCATGCAAATCCTAAGGTTGGGAATGTAAAATGATGATTTTTCTTTCCTCCTGTGACTAGTAGGTGGAATTAATGTGTGAGCCTGCTGTTTTTCCATTCCACATTCACACTCTCTTTGGTTTAATTGAAGTTAAAAATCACTACTAATTAAATGTATTTATTCAGCCAACAACACCCAATTTTAGTGGCTAGATGTAGCTGGACTGTCAAAGTGGAAGAATGGCAAAAACTTTTTGCCAATTTATTTGAGTAATTTAAAAAATCATATCTTATAATTATAATTAATACATACTTCCTTACATTTTTCTATCCCATTTCCATATGAAATTCTGTAAATGTGCATTACCACAATGACCACTGTCAAAAGCGCTATACAAATAAATTTGAATTGAATTGTTTTTTTTTTTAGTGGACTTAATAGTAACGAGAACACGTACAATGAACTCTGAGCCACATTGGACAGAATTGTCATTCACAGACATATGGCCTTTTTAAAATCTTTAAAACCATTAAAAAAATTTTTTTTTTACTGTGACTAAGAGACAGTCTCATTACTGTAATGTACAATTTAATGTCTTCATTCACCAGTAATTTCATCACAAGCCTGGTTTGACGCAAATGCCCCTCATATAAACGATGCCCTGTACTAGTCTAATCAGCTGCTTGGTTATGCATGCGTATGGTTTATATGATTGGGGAATAATCTTCACATAAGGTACAATGTTATATACTGTAAATGGATTGCTCCCCTTTCCTTTTTTCTGGAATACTGAGTGTAAGAGACGTAAACTATAAATTCATATTGATGATGTACAGTATGTTGTGCAAATAATATAAAACGGTGTATATGTGCTTTACTGCTTATTTTGCCTTAGCTCTGTAATGCCACTTTTTGTAATAGATTTTTCTCTGTAATATTGTAATATTGATTGTCAGTATATGGTAGGACTTTGGAATTAATGCCCCCACTCACACACACACAAACACCCACGCACACACAGAGAACTGTATTGCAGTTACTGTACATGCTTCTCTGAGTTCCTTGCAAGTTCCCAGTTACACTAGATATTCAAAATTATGTTCAGAATTATTTTATTTTTTGTTCAATTTTGGTCCCACGTTCTCCATACCCCATCTCTATCCCTCTCACACAGAAGGACACTGATTATAATGTATTGTAAGTGTTTCAAGGGCCACCGGGTCAGCTTGCTAATTATTCCGGCAAAGGAGCTTATTAGTATTTGACATTAATGTTTTAGAATATTTGTCTTTTGACAGAGAAATTGATGTCAATGTGGCATGTTGCCATTGTCTTGCAAAATTAGAAATCCCATAGGTATTCACATCACATATAACACAGCTCTCCTTTAAATGTGAGTAATTACTGTATTTTGTAACAACATGGTATTTTCTCTATTATTATTATTATTATTATTATTATTAATAATAATAATAATAATAATAATAATAATATATTAAAAACTCTTTCTCATGAAAGTCCATGAAATGGCAATATTTCAGCCATATTGGACAGTGAAAAGTGAAATGATAGTTTTGTCTGAGTTAATTTTTTCCATTGAAAAACAGTTGAACATATTATCAGTAATATACCTGATTTATCAATTATTACTAGCCTTTTTTTTTATTGATGTAGGTACCAAATATGCTGAGGCTGTCAGATCTGTTCAGGGTCCTACACCTGAGAATTACCTCACACAGTATGATATTTAAGACAACGACCCTCAGACCCTTTGTTATATTAACAAACAGACAGATAGATTTCTATCTATTGATTTCTATTTTTTTATTTATTTCACATTTGCTTTGGAAATGTATAGATAAAATGTTGTATTCATTTGCTGTATGGTGTGCATAAACAGCTGGCTATAGTCTAGTTCTAGTATTTATTAGATATTTTAATATATGTATCTGACGGTGACGCCCACCACCCCAATCTCAATCAAGGACAAAAAACATTTTACATTTATCCCCACCCTATTATTAAAGGACCTAAATTAAAGGATTAAAAGTTAAGTATATAAAATCTTTGTAGGGTTGCAAATGTCATATACCTTTCTTAACCAATTGATGAAAACATTAACAAATAAATTATTAATGCATTATAGTGCATGTATTTGTTTCTCAGTTCAAGTTTTATTAAGATAAAAACATATGGAGCTTTCACAAATGTCAATATACAGAGTGCAATGTAGTGTCTGTTAAAAGGTAAGGGATGAGACCGGGATGTTTCTGGTTGTTTCTGTTGTGCGTCTCATATGGTTTCTTATTCCTGTTCTTCTAATTTATTTTATGTTCTTGTAAATCTAATTGAATATGAAATATATAATGTAAATTGTATTCACATAATTGAATTTGCATATACAGTACAGTTAAACTTTGGATTGCAAGCATAATTCATTCCGGAAATGTGCTTGTATAGCAAAACAGTCGTATTTCAAAGTTAATCTCTTCCATACGAAATAATAGAAAATCATATGATTCTTCCATTTTAAATAAAAAATATTAATATAAAAAAAACCCTACAAAATATGAAGTAAAAATAAAGGAAATTAGTCTACACTTTACTTTTGAAAAGAATCGTGACTGGTGTTAGAAGAAATCAGGAGGAGGGGGGCTACTGTGTAGGATGACATTTGCGCGCACACACACACACACACACACACACACACACACTAACGGAATCACTGTTCTAAACAGATTTATCTAACACACTGCTACAAACTTTTTAACTTTTTTTTTTTCACATGGGACGTTATTGCAGTACATTTACTAACAAACAGTCACTACACTTAAAGATACAATAAAAAAGCTGCTTTTAGGAAAACGCGCACACGTGGTCACAATGTTATAATAGTACATGCACACACAGATGTAGACTCTATGAATGACACATACTCACACAGTGTGAGAAAGTAAGAAGAAGCATTGGCTCAATTGTGATCATGAGACGCTCTGCAGACAAGGCACATATGTACTACAATACTCTTATATCAAGACCTCGCTCGTTTAACTAGTTAAATTTATTAAAGGATTTTGCTTGTCTTGCAAAACACTCACAGACCGTTACTCGCACTCCAAGGTTCCAGTGAATTCCCATTTAACCATTACTTTTTCTCATGAGATCTGGGACTTTTGCGTGTTCTTCTGTCTCATCACTAACAAAACAACAGAGTTGCAATCCTCATTTATTCCCCATGGTGTCTTCCAACTAGTGCTCAATAATGTGTGTGCTTGGCTGTTTTGAAGTGATGATGCTTGACACGATGTCTCTTAAATGGACATCCCATCCATCTTGTTCTTCCCCACAGTATTTATCAAGCACAGTCTTTATGATTATTTTTTTCTGCTCATCTTGTCCATTGCCTTGGGGATGGTAGGCTGATGTAATACAGTTTCTGACACCTAAAGCCACAAAAACACCAACGTTGACACATGAATCATTTAAAGCTACTGTATGACTCAGTCACAACTATTCTGTCACACATACACTGTTTTAAATACACAACAGAACCTCATTTACAAATTCATGCCCTTGGTCTGTAAGTCAAGCAGAATATTGACGTTTTCCTGGACACCTCAGTGGCAGGTTTGGTGTATAGTGACGTTGCCATGGCTCACTTCATGAAAAGATCTGTGGTTGTCAGAATGAACCTTCAAATTGTTGTAAATATATCTCGCATCCATGACTAACTTTCTCTTTTATGTTTATCCCCCACCAAAAAAAAAACGCATACGCAACATATTTGCACAATATAATGCTACCTTTTACCCTTTGCAGTGGTAGGAAGAGGACCAAATAGATTTATCCCAAGGACACTTTTGTGCTTCTTAGACTTAGACAGGACATATGCATGCTGTTTGTGTGTGTGTGTGTGTGTGTGTGTGTGTGTGTGTGTGTGTGTGTGTGTGTGTGTGTGCGTGTCTCTCTCTCTTTGTGTGTGTGTGTGTGTGTGTGTCTCTCTCTCTCTCTCTCTCCTGTTCCTAAAGTGAGCTGAAGCAGGCCAATAAGCATATTATGGCATGATGGACATTTCATTTCATCCTTTATTTTAAACCTAATATCTGGGTTAGATAATTACACAGAAACGAGAGACACATTTTAAGTCTAAGTATAGTAGAGGGCCATGTAAAAAGTTAATTTTAGAATGTTGCTGGAATCATTAATACACACCATGATTATTATCGTTAACACAAATTGATTGTAAGATAACATTAGCTTTGCAGGAAGCACAGTGGCTTAGTAATTAGCACTGTCACTTTGTCACTTTTCGAAGGGTCCGACTTCGAGTCCTGCCTCGGGTCTGCGTGCATGGAGATTGCATGTTCTTCCTGTGCTTGGTGGGCTTACAACGTAAGTTTAAAATGTCATGCAGTTTGAGTTGGAGGTGGGATTTCTGAGGCATCATGTACATCATGGATATTAATAAATCCTTGTATTTATGTGGTAAATATTTATATAAATGGCTATATACAGTTTAATGGCTTAATCATTGTAGTATTTCCCAAAGTATTACAAAATATTATTCCGCATATATCATTTTCAATAACTGTGAGAATAGCTAAGAATCCCCCCTCTCTCACAGTGCAACAATGAAAGCCATGCCACCAAAAACTTGGCTAAATCATGTGGCAAATCTGTGCATTCACTTTATCCACTAATCAATCTTCCCGGTATAGCACAGCAAGGAGAACATGCTCTCTCAGCATAAATATCATTGGAGTAATTTGGTTTGCCATTTACTTAATTCCAAGCCCAAACTAAAACTACTAGATCAGCATTTTTGTTTGTTTTGGTCTTGTACTCACTGTAAAGTTTTGTTACACTGGCTTAATAAGTCTAATAAATTCTGACATCTACATCATAATCTGTACCATATTTGGAAGACCTACTGTATGCACACTGTTAAAACTCCATTGTTTATAAAACCCTAAACCCTATTCCATTGCATGGTTATACAAATACTGTATAACCATACAATGGAATAGTTATATATTTACGGGTGTAGTCCTGGCTGAAATTTCACCAAAATTATTGTTAGTAGTTAACGCTAGTTTTTTTTTTTTTTTTTTTGTATTCCAGTGTTTTTGGCCTATCATTTTTGTCTATTTTTCATTTGCAAATAATGAAAACTGCTGTGTGCATGTGTTTTTTAGACGACAATTAAAGAAATTAAAGAAACAACCAGGACAATATTGGGTTTCTACAAAAAACCCTGTATTTGCTAGATTCACAGGCAAGTTCAAATTATATTCAAGCATATACTGTAACTATTAAATATCTACCATACCACATACACATCAACATGTAACATATGGATAATTCATGTTGGTGTACAATTTTTAAGGTTGGCAACCATGCCAGCTAACCAGTATTTTTTACTGCAATAATAAATTATTGTAGCTTACTGTGATTTTTTTTTAAGCAGGTGTAGATATTCATCTGTAGCTGACCTTTTATTTAAATGTCTCAGTTTGTACTGTATGTATCTTGGCCTTTATTGGTCTCAGCTTTTGTTTCATATGGGTCTTGGATTTGGCTACTGCGGTCTTGGTCTTGTTTTCATGATTGTTAGGAGTCTTGATTTGTATAAATCTTGGTCTTCTCTTGATATCTTTGTCTTGTTTTGGTTTTGTTTTGCTCTTGATTTACATGGATTGTTTTTTTGTTTTTTTTTTCATCATAGGAGTTTTGATCTTGGTTGGCTTTGTTGGAATGGGTCTTCTTCTTATTTTGTTCTTAACTGTTACAGGTTGATTCTTGGTTGGTCTTGTCTTGATCTTAGTTGGTATTGTTATTAGTTTGTTCTAGATTCTAGATTACAGCATTATTACATGTATACAGTATACATTAAGTGCTTCGTAAAATATCGCTGTGCTCATGCTTATGGCCTCAGCACCACTATACGTACTGCATTATTTGCCCTACTGTTTTATTGCCCATTGAGTGGCTTTAAGTTACCCCTGCATTCACCACCGGGTAAAACTCCATCAATAATATGTGTGTATTTAACCATAAAGTAGTAAACAAGCTGTCTCCTAATACATTTTGTAGATTGATGTGGCTGTTCTGTAGTATCATAAAAAAGTATTTAAAAAATATCCCAGACGTCACTTACAGACCATATTTTGCGTAATAATTTTTAATTAGATGCCTTGTACAACAACGCATGTTGTCTGCAGATCTGACAAACATGCCCACATCTCTGGGGACAGAACAGCTTGATTAATTGTACTGTAATTTAGGACTTTGTATTGATCACAAGATTGTTAATCCTCCATGCCTTGATGGCAGAGCTTACTTATAGCAGCTTATCATTACGCCAGCATGAAAACCTGATGAATAAAGCAAGTTTTCACTTCTGCACTAATGTGGCCTCGTGTATTAATATTTGCATAGTGATAAAGGCCAAAAGGATTCCTGCAGTATGCTCCAGAAATACTCATGCCACAAAGAAAAGATCCATACGCCTGATGATTAGCATTAATAATTGCTTGTTGGAATGAAAATGTAATATCCGTATACAGGCCAAACTCCAGCCAGGGCCAACACTGTTAACCCACGTCCATTAGAAGATTAGCGCAAGGCAGAACCAGCAACAGACGAGAAAAAAAGAAGAAAAAACTTAGGGCGTCTGTAGCCTAAAGCAACAAGGTGATGGATTGCGAACAGGACACAACCTGTTCCCTGAACATATAATCACGTCATAAAACTTTCACTGATCTGGAGAGAAATGTGTAATGGGCATGGGCACTGTTATTACACCCTGCATCTGCAGCAAAAGGCTTTGAAAGATGCTAGACTCAATAAAGAGGCAGAAGAAGGAGGGCATGGCAGTTTATTTCTTCTATGATTCACTTGTCAGTCCAGCCACCCAAGTGGCACAGATGTGAAATTAATTATCATAAGTCTGTCAGCTCAGAACTGGGGTTTCAGAGTGCCTAAATAGCAGCCCCAAAGGACAGACATTGGTTGACTTTGACTAATGAGCAAGCTAAGAGTGAAGAGAGCGAGATAACAACTTCTCCATGCCTAAAGATCAATCAAAGTAAGTGGGGAAAGAACACAAAGCACTGCTTGTAAGGATTAGTGCTTAAATAGTGAAGCAGATTGGATAATCCCAGGTGGGTTTCTATAATAATGACAAAAACAAAAGAAATCAATGAGCCAATTACGATAACAAACAGCAACAAAATGCATTACCTCAATCCATGGTGACATACAGGATTTATGGTGAAGAGACCTACAGTACACTGGATTTTCATGTCAGAATCATGACACTTTCATAAACGGTTCAAAAATTTATTTCAAGAGTTTAATTTTTCAAGAGTTTTAATATTGTTATTATATACAGGGGTTGGACAATGAAACTGAAACGCCTCATTTTAGACCACAATAATTCATTAGTATGGTGTAAACCTTCCTTTTGCCCCAAAGGCCGATATGGCATCAATTAATTTTGGGAATGACAGATACAAGTCCTGCACAGTGGGCCAGAGGGATTTTGAGCCGTTCTTCTTGCAGAAATAGTGGCCAGGTCACTATGTGATGCAGGTGGAGGAAAACGTTTCCTGACTCGCTCTTCCAAAACACTCCAAAGTGGCTCAATTATATTTAGATCTGGTGACTGTGCAGGCCATGGGAGATGTTCAACTTCACTTTCATGTTTATGTCACCAGTCTTACTGTGTGTATTGGTGCATTATCATTCTGATACACAGCACCACCTTCAGGATGCAATGTTTGAACCACTGGGTGCACATGGTCCTCCAGAATGGTTTGTTAGTCCTTGGCAGTGACGCGCCCATCTAACACAAGTATTGGGCCTAGGGAATGCCATGATATTGCAGCCCAAACCATCACTGATCCACCCCCATGCTTCACTCTGGGCCTGCAACAGTCTGGGTGGTATGCTTCTTTGGGGCTTCTCCACCCCGTAACTCTGCCAGATGTGAGAAAGACAGTGAAGGTGGACTCATCAGAGAACAATACATGTTTTCCATTGTCCATAGCCCAAGATTTCAGCTGCTGGCACCATTGAAACCGACGTTTGGCATTGGCTTGAGTGACGAAAGGTTTGGCTATAGCAGCCTGGCCATGTACATTGACCTTGTGGAGCTTCTGACGTACAGTTTTGGTGGAAACAGGAGAGTTGAGGTGCACATTTAATTGTGCAGTGAGTTGGGCAGCTGTGGTTTTATGTTTTTTGGATACAATCAGGGTTAATTGAGTCCACTTAAAAAGATGCAAACATGTCATGGCATATATATATGAAAGCCAACTGTGTCTAATCATGGAAGTGGACTGCTGTTTAAAAGACAACCTCAACTGCGTCGTCTGAACTTTCCATTTGCATGCAACACACTCCACTTTTTTTTCTCTGAACTGCACAACCATAGCTGATAGAAGAGAGTCTGTGTTGACATTGTTAACAAAAGATTAAAAATAATAGTCCAATCACAAAAGTTGAATTTGCAAACAAATTAGGAGTATACTGTACTTCCACCTTCCATATTGGAGAGTATAAATACACAAGAACATACTACAGAACATTAGTGATAATGTGAATGCTGGCCAGGGGGTAGATGACATGGGGAGCAGTCGCATTTAGGCATGGTACTGTACGCATCAATTATGCCTTATGTGACAGCAGGCTTTTTGTGATACAGAATTCAGTTCCCAGAATGCAGTCCTTGCTTCTGTCTTCCAGTCAAGTTTAACTGGTTCACCGTTTCATTGAGTTAATGTGGGTCTTGTTTCTGTTAATTAGGTTTCTTATTTAAGCCTCATTAATTCTTAGTTTCTGGGTTGGGTTTCTGCTTACGTTTATGAATATTGAGGTATGTCAAGGAGTGATAGTTATAGGAGGTCATAGGAGTCCCAGATTTTCATGCAAAGGCTACAGTACTGTATTTGTATTTAAAAAGAACTGAAAGTTGCGCTTTTCTAATGACGATTACCCTGTGTTTGTGCATGAGCATCCCCTAAATGCTTGCAGTCTCATCCCCACAATGATTGAAATGCTATGTCTTGTATCAGCAATGCCAGGCTAAAAATACCAAATATATGGTATGATAGTAAAAAAATACCATGACCTACAGTATATTGCTCTATTCCAGCAATGGCTTAACCTGCCCCTGCAATACCATCCTCTGTTTAAGCAATGCTTTGGTCTGTCCTTGCAGTGCCATACTCTGTCCAAGGCTAGCCTTGTTCTATTCAGTCCTAGCCCTGTATTGTCTACTGTAATGCATCATGCTGTACACAGTCCAAACAAAGCCCTGTACCATCCCAGTTAAGCCCAGTTGCACCCTCTGGTGCTGAGGATGCTCTTTTGGCTTCACTGGCTGACTTTGAGAACATTGTGCTCTCCCTGGCGGCACGATTCAAGAACAATATGCCCGCTTGGTAAATATTTTTAAAGATAATGTGAAACATGCACCTACAGTACACCCTGCTTATTTCTGGCTATGCAATCCTAAGATCAATCGTTACCCCTGTTCTAATGGTTGATGTGAACATTAACCAAAGCATAGTGTAGCTGCATGATTTTAATCAGTGCACTGATGCCACATAACTGGGGTAAATAGAAACCTGCAAAACTAAAGGAATTAAGAAAACTGCGAAATACTCAAATTTGAATTCACTCAGCACAGAAGCTAAAGAAATAGAAAGTAAACTAATCATGATAATAATGTGAAGAGCTGGAGTGGCTGAGCAGCACGATCCATCAGCATAAAATGTACACTCCACTTCTTCAGAATAACCATATGCATTTATTAGCTAAAGTGCCTCTGTAAATCGGTATTTAATCCCAGCTGTTAATCATGTTAATACAGGTAATTGGGTGAAGCGCGTGAAAGATGCCCCGACTGCAGGAGGAACCCTCCATCAGGTTTTATCTGGTGTTTAAGCTAATGAGATTCCCCTCATGAGAACCCTTTTGTAATTATAATTATCACTAGGATTGAACTTTGAGAAACCTTAGCCTGACCCTGCAGTTTGATGCAAACTCTCTGGCTAATAATTAAAGACACATCCTCTAAGGCAGTGAAGGTCTGCAAGACGTAAGCTAAGGGCATCGTGGGTCAGGATCAGGGAAAATTATATAATAAAGTACCGAGTGTTTATTTAAGAAAACTGGCAGTCATTAATGGAAATGTGGAAAGATTTACCCCAATCAGTATGACCTTTAACAACCTTGACATATCAGGGCTTTTAAAATGGAGGGAAAAGCATGTAGTGACAGGAAGTTGTTTATGTTAGTAATTCAGCTGAATCCATTTTTATTTTCTTTAGATAATGTATTTAAATTGTATATATGCTTTATTGAAAGCGATGGTGTTAATTACTGAAGCTAGCAGTGAATATAAATAAATAATGATTATTAACTGTATTTTTACAGGGTGGGCCCAAATGTCTGGATTTATAGGAATATTGTTTACATTAAACAGTTAAAAAAAATAATAATTTATTTACTTATTTATTTCAAACTGATAGTGGCTTTAAACAGAACCAAAGCGAACATCAGTCAACTTTTTTCTTTGGGGTCAGTAGTCTATTGGAACTGGCTCAGGATAGTTGTGCTAATGGACGAAATTACTGTATTTCTGCATCTACAGTATCAACAGAAACAGTTCTGACACATTAAGAACATTTTAATGTTCTTGTATTGCATATACGTGCAGAGTTCCTAAAAATATTTCCTGTAATTCATACCTTTTTTTTTTTTTTAATAAAAAATTTAAAATAATTTTAAAGGAATTTAAAATTCCAGCAGGCTCCATGATTATTTATTTATTTTTTATTTCCTCCCCAAAACTGGGAGGTGTATTAATTCAGTCGAATTGCCGCTGGGCGTAAATGAGTGTGCAAATACCTATGCATAATGCCTTGTGATGGACTGACATCTATTCCGTGGGTATAGTGTTCAAGCCTGATGTTCAGTGTTTCTCTTCATCAGAGCAGTGGATCCCAAAAACTAGTAACTGAAGATGAATACATATTACAATGCCCTTGTTATCAAGTTGGGTGTTGGTAGGATGTGGAATCTCCCCGTCCCTCAGGCTCGGACATTCTGTGACAAATTAAGGAACACAGGTTTCATTGGGTTGCTTTCTTGAGAATTCTTGAGAATTTCTCATCTCCTGTTAATTCATTTGAAGAAATGTATATTTTATTAATAAATATTGTGTTAGAGTAGGTCCCAGTGATTCTGTTTCAACCGTGATTTTACTTTGTGTCTCTGATTGTGAGGTGGTACTCTGCCAATTCACACTCTCGGTTAAGGGTCTGATAACCCATGCTCCAGATTGAATGTTGGATACATCTGTGTGATAATTTAGTGTTGATTTTTTGGTGTGCTGTAGGAATATGCTGATATAAATGGTTATTGGGAAAACTGTATGTCAGCTTACTAAAGCTATAAATATTTCAGTATACAATATAAAATGCTTGAAAGGGGGTTCTGGTGGCTCAGTGGTAGGTGTTTTGCCTGCACTGCGAATTTCCCGGGTTTGATTTCCAGCCAGTGTCCAAACCCCAGCCTCTGGATGCAGTGCCGGTGACCACACCCGGGTAAAATGGCAGGGTTGCGTCAGGAATGGCATCCGTTGTAAAACCTGTGCCAAGCTGGTATGTGCCAGGAGCAGCTGAAAGACCAACAACATACAGTATGCTTGATGCATACTAGAAAAAAAAAGACATAGTTCAGCACCTAAACACAAAACACTGTGTATTCTATAGCAGACCCTCCTGTCAGATTCTGAGTGATCAGATGGCTCTATAAAGCAAAAAAAGCAGAAGCAGTGTAATGCTCTGGGCAATGTTTTGCAACCTAGAAATCATGCTGATATTACTGTGATATGTGCTGCCTACCTAAACATTGTTGCAGTCCAAGTGTGGTAGCAGTAATTCCCAATGGGAGTGGCCTCTTTCAGCTCGATAATGCACTCTGCCATGCTGCAAAATTTGTTCAGGAACATGCCAAAAGGTTCAATGTGTTGGTTTGGCCTCCAAATTCCACAATCAACACCTTTGGGAATGCTCGACAAACAAGTCTGACCTACTGAGGCCCACCTCATAACATACAGGACTTGAGGGATCTGCTGCTAAAGTGTTGGTGTCAAATACCACATTCACTTTCTTATGGAATCTTATGGAGGTCTTATGGAGGTCTTATGGAGTTCGTGCCTCAAGGGGTTTGTTGGTACAAGCCAAACCTGCACAGTAATAGACAGGAGGTTATAATGTTATGGCTGATATTATATGGTGTGCTGTATGTTAAATAATTTAATGTTGCATATGCATTTTAGAAAACTGTTTTTGTTTTTCTTTTTTTTTTAATTATAGGATTATTACAAATCAATTGTTAATCCAATTAAAATGTTGTTGCTAATTAGAGGTTAGGTAATTGTATCTTTCGGGATTATTTCCCCCTGGAACAAAACAATTAAACTTGAAATTACTGCAAATGTTTAGAACTAGGTCAACACAAAATGCTACTTTTAATGACTACTACAGTATCCAAATTATTCAACCTCTTGATGAGAAACGTCTTCGGTACTTAGTAGAGCTGCCTTTAGCGATTATGACCTGCTGCAAACGTGATGCTCAGCCAGACTCCAGTTTCTGGCAGTGTTTCTGAAGGATCCTAACTCATTCCTTTTGAGCAATCACTCTATTTCAGTAAGATTCTTGGGTTTGCGTGCTGCAACTGCCTTTTTGAAACTTTTCTATTGGATTCAAGTAAGGCGATTGTGATGGCCACTCTAGAACTCTCCAGAACTTCATCTGAAACCATGCATGGTAGACTTTGACGTATGACTGAGGTTAATCACCATGCTTTAGTGTAGCCAGGGTGCACTTTTGTATATGCCTCATTCTTTCTGCTCCAAATTTTTTTTTTTTTTTCCAAATATTTTTAGGATTTTTAGCATATTGGAGCCAACTTTTCTTGTGTTTTATGTTAAGTAGCAAGGGGAATGTCTTGGGATGACCTTCAGTAAGCGCCTTATAGTGCAGAGTGAAACTTTAGTGCCTGCTGCCACCAAATCTTTCTGTAGCTCCTATTCAGTCAATTGGGGTTTTTCAACACATCACTCCTCAGGAATCCGGTAGCATTAGGTGAACTTTAGAAATAGGCTTCATGGGGTATTTCTAGAAACTTTTAGAACTTTTGCTATTTCTTCATATCCTTGTCCTTGGTTATGTAAGATAATGATCACTTTTCTTAATTGTATGGCCAACTCTCCTGACAATGAAGTCAAACATCTCCATCAACAAATCTCTGAAAAGTCCAAGCATTTGATGTGTTCTAAATCAAGTATACCGGAGGCATCTAATCTGTGCTTGAGACAACAAATGATTGACAAATTTGTGCTCTGAAGAGGGATTTTATTAAGGAGGTTGAATAATTCTAAGACTGCAGGAATCAATTAAAGAGGCAATTTGTGTTTGAGAGTATATATATATATATA
>QMIH01000181.1:236528-269285 GCA_003987875.1 Clarias batrachus
ATATATATATATATATAAACTCTCTAAAAATCACTCTGCTATTGAGCTGTGGTTGTTCACTTTGTTGTTATACTGTTTTGCCCATCAGCTATCACAGAGGAGATGGTGATGGTTTGTGGCTGTGTGTTGAGTTGCTTTGCTAACTAAGTATTATGGGAGTTGCAGAAGTGGAGAAGACATTTAGTTAGAAGCATGCATGGTAGTAATTGTGTAGGACTGAGGCATGACAGAAGGGCCACTTTAGTAGTGGAATGCAAGGATATAATTGTGCAGATCAAGCTTTTGGGCAGGTTGCCCAGGAGAGCGCACAGTCCCCAGAGAGATACAAGGACAAGCTACAGCAGCTAGCATCATGGGAATGAGGTTCCTCTTGAGCAATTTTACACCTTCATGAATTCATTGCATGCAACATTAATGCTGTATAATTACCGTCGAGGCAATCTCTGACTGCTATTGAATTTTTTTTTTATATTTTACACATTTTATGAATTTAATCTGACAATTAAAAAAGTGACAATAAGGAATTTGTTTGGTTACTAATTTGAAGCCACGGAAAGGTAAAACACAACACAAATATCACACCACTCTCTGCATCATACGCAATCTAGGTGCATATGGTAAAAAGCAAAAACGTATATTATATATACATCTTGTATATAAACTAAATATTCACACAGCTGTCAATCAGCAGTATTCAAAGGAGCATAGGACACACGCACACACACATGCACAGTACTGTGTAAAGATCAGGACAGAAGCTTATGAGGAGATTGAAAGAGTGTCTCTGTTATCACCCGTTGATGCATGATGGACAGATTTGACAGCTGAAGCAAAGTTAGGTTACAAATATGTCACACAATTGATTTTTCCAACTATGTCTGGAAACGATTCTTACTGTTTCTCCAAAAGCTCTAAAGATCACTCTTCAGTGGCAAAAAAAAAAAAAAAAGTCTTGTTCTTAAGGGAAACCAATGAACAATAATTTGCAGCATTAGTCTCACTATTTGGAAAGTCTGATAATTTCCCTTCCAGTATCTATATCATGGAACTACATTCATACTTCACTAAATCATATACTGTACACTAAATCATACTCCAGCTCTTTGCAGTCTCCGCACGTTTGCCCTACACATGAATTATTAACACTCAGATTTCCAAACCAGATTAATTCATTATCACCCTACTGTATAACCAAAAGTTTAGGGACACTTGAATAACAGCTTGTGGAACATTCCATTCCAGATATAGTGCTGTTAAAATTAGCTCAACTCTTCTGGGATGGCACTAGTTTTTCAGGCATAGCTGTGGGGATTTGTGCTCATTCAACCACAGGAGCATTAGTAAGGTCAGGTACTGATGCCAGACAAGAAAGGCAGGAGTGCAGTCAATGTTCCGGTTCATCCCCAAGGTGTTCAGTGGTGTTGAGGTCAGGGCTTTGTGCAGGACAGTTAAGCTTCACGTGAACCTTGAAAAACCAGGTTGTCACTGAGATCACTTGGTGCACAGGGGCGTCGTCGTGCTGGAACATGGTGTTCAATTAAGAAAAAAATATTTATAAAAAGAATTGTAAAAAGAAAATGGGTAGGGAATAGTGATGGGAGGCTGTAACCATTTCATAATTCTCAATTAATAATATAAAATAAAACCCCTCAAAATCTATAAAAAAGATCACTTAAATGCACAGGAAATCAAATGATCTTGGACTATAAATCAATGATTGTCTCATCAATACTAACAACAAAATTCAGAACATTATTCAGGAGACAGAGGCCTAACCCACGAATACATGGGTATTTTTTAAAACTTTTTTTCTATGTATTTTGGCTTTTTCTCTACACACACACGCTACATTTTAGGTCACCTTTTTTTGGAACAATCCTTCCAGGGTGAAGATATTTAGAAAGTCTGTTTTCAGTATTGATGCGTGGACAGGAAAATGTTTTTTTTTTGCTTGTAAGAGTACGCACCGCATGTGCCTTATCTCCTGTGTTGATGTACTTGGTGAGAACGTTTTCCTGATATCCTTTGCCTGCTGGCTTGGCATGCTTCGACAGTTCGTTTTGCATTGTGTGGAAAATCATTATAATTTTTTATTTTTTTTTAGAAGTATGGAAAAATATATAGGTAAAAAAAAAGAATTTATATGCATGTGGAGAGTGCTGCCATTTCTCTGCCTTGGGAATTTTTTGGTCCAGTGTTTTTCTGTATTTCTGGAAACAGTGGTCCGTTCAATTTCATATAAACTGCATATAAATCCAGTTTACGGATATTTGGTTAAACAACAACACTGAATACAAACACCAATAGTGCCATTCTGTTTATACCTGTGTGCATGTGTGTATACACTGCCAGTGAAATTTTTTCCATGTTTTCCACATTTCCTTATGTTTCATACTCCTCTTGAAATTGATTCAAATTCTTTAATTGCATCATTCTACACACAATACTGCATCAGGAGTGTTTTGTTAATTTATTTTAAAAAATACTGAAATATCTTATTTACAGTGTGTTCACACACTTTGTTATGGCACAAGCAATTGAGCTCTGAATCAATGGTCCTTAAATGGTCCATTAAATGGTTGAACTGCATGACCGTTAAAAAGATCCTCAGCCATGCTGCCATACCTAGCATCTATTCTAATATAAAACAAAATAATTTACCCTGGCTGGGACCCGTCTGGCAGATGCAGGATGGATGGATGGATCCGCCATGGACCTACAATTTGGTGAACTGGCAGCAGGCAAGAGACCTCAGGGCTGCCCTGAACTCTGATTCAGAGATGTCTGTAAAGAGACATGAAAGCCATTGACATGGACATGAATGACTGGCACAGGATCGTTCCCACTGGAGAAGTGTTCTGAATCAAAACCTGCATAGAGAAGAAAAGAAGGCAAGACGTGTGTTGCAGCATTCTCTACAGCCACAACAGGCCCTGCTCCAGTGCTAACTGGGCATGATTTCTCATGGGGCAGATCCGTGGCCACTCATGACTGATGAATGCCAAGATGTGTACTCCGTGAAATAACGCCATGCTGTCTTTGAGTCATAAAACTATTTTAGTTAGAATGATGATGCTAGAAACCTTATAAATAATATTAAAAGGTCATTCTTGGCGTTAACATTCTCCAAAAAGGCAACTTCTTTGGACACCTTGCGGTTAAGTTCTTTGATCACATGACAGAAAGAAGTGATGTGACTGATGTGAAATTTATGGGCAGTTATGACTATTCTTGCACTAATATTTGTACATTGTGTCAGACATTGATGTATATTGTCAAAGCACCTTAAAGCAATCAGTTTCCTCAAATGACCTGAGTAACCATAACAGTTTAAGTTTAAATTGGTCACAGCCCAGTTGTTGTAATAATTTGTCTTATTTCAGATACATTCTATTGCAATATGTTTAATAAGTTGCAAAAATGTTTCATATTAGTCAAAAACGTGATAGCGTTGAATTCAATGAAGTGAATAAAATTTCCTTAACAATAAATACTACTAAAAATATGTTCAATTTTATTTTCAAAATTGTTTAAATTTAAAACTTTAAGGCAGTTGGCTTCCTTAAAAGGTTTGACCAGAGGCATGGGCACAAAAAACAAACAAAAAAACAAACAAAAAAAAATCACTTATATTAAAGAAAAGTCAGTGGCCTTAAATGAGACCTTGATAGATTTCCCAGCAAGCAACTTCCACTAGTTTCCCCAAATCATCATCATCATCATCATCATCTTCACATACAGTAGAGACCAAAAGTTCGGACACACCTTCTCATTCAAAGAGTTTTCTTTATTGTGTTCTTTAGCCCAAACGCGTCTSTYMYRCTTGTTGCCTGTCCTTAGCAGTGGTTTCCTAGCAGATATTCTAGCATGAAGGCCTGATTCACACAGTCTCCTCTTAACAGTTGTTCTAGAGATGTGTCTGCTGCTAGAACTTTGTGTGGCATTGACCTGCTCTCTGATCTGAGCTGCTGTTAACCGCCGATTTCTGAGGCTGGTGACTCGGATGAACTTCTCCTCCGCAGCAGAGGTGACTCTTGGTCTTCCTTTCCTGGGGCGGTCCGCATGTCAGCCAGTTTCTTTGTAGCGCTTGATGGTTTTTGTGACTGCACTTGGGGACACTTTCAAAGTTTTCCCAATTTTTCGGGCTGACTGACCTTCATTTCTTAAAGTAATGATGGCCACTCGTTTTTCTTCACTTAGCTGCTTTTTTCTTGCCATAATACAAATTCAAACTCTGAATGAGAAGGTGTGTCCAAACTTTTGGTCTGTACTGTATATCATAAAGGCCATCTGGAAAAATGATATTGTTTTTTCCTGGTCATTCGCCCTGGTCATCTTTCCTTTTAAAAGCACATCAGTTTAAAATGGCTGGGCTGTCTTTGGAAAAGGCATGACACAATAGTGGAACAAAAGGCCAGCATCAATCTTTTCTGGCTCCTGCATCTTTGTTTGCTTTTTTCTTCCAGCAGCAGAGTTGCATGCTACAGGCCAATCTCTTTATTCCGCTACTTTGCTGATTGCTCATGCCTTCTGTAAGCACCTCCATTCTCCATGGCCCTAATATCAGCTACTACACTCGAGCAGACCTTTTTGAAAAACATTCAACATTAGTGACTAGCAAAGAAGTGCACCTACTGTATATAAACATGCATCTTTCTACATGTTATTTTCTCACATGTTAAAAATATAATTTAACTCGTTTAAAGTGCTTGAATCTTTCCTAGAGAAAAACATGTCTTTAAAAACGTTTGGACCAGCAGGATTAACTTCACTGACCGAATTAAGATAATTCGTAAGACGGGTTACAGTCTATAAAATCCAGTCAAATCTGATCAGAGGTGCATTTTAATGAATGTCTTTTGGTTTTCCAGTCACATAAGTCACATACTACAGTATGTTTTACACCAGTACATGGTTGAAATATCTACTACTTCCTACTTGTTCGAGTTCAGAACAAAAAGCAATGCCAAAGTGCTTTGGATGGAAGTGTCAGCAATTAAAATGAAGCAGTGTTGCAAACAGAGCAGCAACTCAGGCATGTCAGCCTGCTGGGATCTGCAGTCACATTAATCAGATACCAAATGCTCCCACATTTTCAGACTTCAGCCAGAGCCATGGCACCTCTAAGTCTGCAGTTTAGATGTCAATTATAAGGGGTAGCACCACATGGGAGAGACATTTTTCAGCCAAAAGGTCGTTATTGTTATGGCAACCCGAGAGTCTCGCTGTTGTTTTCAATTTTAGAGTGCATTAGCTGCTGAGATTTCATTAGGGTGGCGCATTGGAACTAATACGGCTCTCAAACTCTGTTGAGGTCACTAATGTAAAGAAAAAAGAAAATAGAACTTTCATCATAAGTCCTGCAAGATGACAATGACCTGTAAAAAATGGACAATTTAAATTAAACTTTGCTTTATATATACTGTACACAGGTCCGTAACATGTATACTGTTCATGGAGTAGAAAATGAGACAACAGTATATAATACATTGCTGGGCCAAAAAAGTTGTACACTTTAAGATTTATTTCGACCGGCTGGAGCTTTGATTGCAGTTCAGTCTGGTGGTCAGTCCATGTGTGAAAATGATTCCTGATGCTCCCAGAACCATTCTTTTACAATCGCTGTGAAATGTTCAACATTGCTGAGCCGTCTAGTCCTGACCAACTGAGGCAACGCCAGGTCATAACAATTGACTCCATATTCTTGTACAGTGGGCACTATGCATGAGGAGTACAGTACATCGCTTCATGAGTTTAATCAAAGCTGCCAGTACACCCCCTTGAAATATCATACCATAATGATTAATTTAAATTACTAACTGTTATCAAGTGCTTTCTCAGTTTAATAATTGGCAATCAAGAAATGACATCTCCAGCCCACTTTTGAGAGTTGGTTCCACCCAACCCATCTTCCCAAGCATGCAGCAGTAACTGCAGGTGCCAGCAATAACAAGTGCGTGCACAGTAAAAAAACAATCAACATTTTTAAGTTTGGCCAAAAGGTAAAGAAGAGAAACATTTTTTCTCAACAGGAGAATGGTGAAATACTTGAAAGACAATCTTTTCTTTCCAGTTGTTCTTTGGGTTAGGGTTATTTCTTTCCCTAGTTGTTCTTCCATGTTGTTACATTAGCTGAACTACTAGCTAGGCTAACGACTACATTTGGAGCTACTAGCCATTTGTCATTATAGTGGTACATCAGCATACAAATTTAATCTGTTTCGAAGGTAAGTTCCTAAGTTGAAATTTCGTATTGCAAAACACATTTTCCCATAGGAAATAATGTAAATGCAGATAATCCGTTCCAGCCACCCAAAAATATTACAGATATAAACACTAAAATAAAATTTTTGCATATAAAAACAATCAAAACATTTAGAAAAGACATGTAAATGTAGTGGCGTCACGATGGCTTAGTGGTTAGTACAGTCACCTTGCACCTCCAGGGTCTGGGTTCGATTCCAACCTCTGTATGTATGTAGTTTGGAAGTACTCCCCTGTGCTTGGTGGGTTTCCTCTGATTACTTTGGTTTCCTCCCAAAGTCCTTAGCCACATAAAAAAAAGGAAAATTGCTTTTTTTGTACAGTATTCCGAAAATGCTTTGCACACCCAGGCAAATGTCCTGCAAAATATAATTTTTGAAGGCGAAAATTTGTGAGGCGGGGCATTTCTATGCCAAGGTACTGTACCACTGTGTCTTGCTAAAATTAGACATAACTATGTTTTTATTTTTTTCTTGTTTTGGTATGTGAAAACATCTTATTTTCATATTTCAGAAACCGTACATGGGTGGAGATCTCAGACCACCCAATGTTAAAGCGAAACTTACAACCTTGGATTTCACCTTGAAACAGTGTAGCTCAGAGATACAGAGAAACGTAATGATTTTCAGAACTGTACATCATGCCCATGGTTTCTTCTCTTCACCTTTTGACTTTTAAACTACTTTCACCCCTGCATAGAAACAAAGAATTGTTGCGACAGAATGTGCACCTATTTTTCTGGTTTGCAGTTCCCTGGCCATGAATGTACAAGATGATCGACTAAATCTACTGTACCTTATCTATTTCAAATTGACTTTTGAAATCAATCAGACATTGATTTAAATTTAGTAATTGAAACAGGATACTGATGACTATGTTGCAGGATATTTCTGGGACAAAGACAAGCTGTTGAGTATTAGGAAGGGCTGTCTTTTTTGAATGTAGATATTAGATATCTCAACGTGTAAACAATGATATGCAACAATACTTGATAAAAAATATTGATAAATATCAATAGAAATTAGTTTTTCATCAAATGCCATCAAGATGTACTGATGTGGTTGTCCCACATTATCACAATTTAAACCGGTAACTATTTCATTTAAGTTGTCCCATCATGTTTCATTGGTTATTAAGGCTACTTCAGGATAAAGTCCAAGGCATTCAGTTAAGGGGCAACTCAGCAATACTGAATTATTGACTTGAAAAAATCTCTGTAGTACTCAACAGCAAATACTAAGTAAGGTAAGGAACTTCACTGAAAAACACCACAAGGACTTAAAGTAGAGGACGGTTTCAATTTTTTATTTTCAGTTATGATTTCTTTCTGCATGGCGTTAAGCCATGTGTATGGGAAGTACAAAGTTCCTAGCAAGGTTTGAAGATTTCTGATGGATTCTGCTTTAAGTACAGTGCTAGGCCAGCCGGTGCTTCTGTTCTAGCTGCACTAATGTTGTTTTTATCATGTTTTACAGAAAACAAGCCACACATAAGGGGAGGATAAGGTCCCCTGTTCACATTCAATATAAATGAAAGGCATTACAAATATTTTATCTGTATATGCCATAAAACTTTACAGCAAAAGCCAAAAAAAGATTTTTCTTTTGGAATTTTGGCACGTGAGGTGTATCATTGTCAAGCGCTTCAAACATGGGGCATGGTAGACTTTGTTTGGGGATTCAGTGAAATTCATTGTGGAGCTTCATGAAGATTACAAGCACAGGTTCCAAAGATGAACTGGCATAATTTACAGTATTTTCATATTTGTAACAAGACAATAATGGGAAAATGACCGATGGCAGGTCATTCTTGCATAGTCGATGCTTGGAATTTGTCAGAATTTGTAGGTTTATTTGTCCACCTGCCTTTTGATGCTTGATCAAGTTCTCTGTGGGATTAAGGGCTGGGAAGTTTCCTGGCCATCGAACCAACATTTCAATGTTGTGTTCCTTGAGCCACTTGGTTATCACTTTTGCCTTTTTGCAAGGTGCTTTATCATGCTGGAAAAGGCATTGTTCATCACCAAACTGTTCTTGGATGGTTGGGGGAAGTTACTCTCGGAGGATGTTTTATACCATTCTTTATTCATGGCTGTTTTGAATTATGAAGGCAAAATTGTGATTGAGCCTACTCCCATGGTTGAGAAGCAACCAGATTCAAGACGCTTTACTATTGGTATGACACAACTGATGGTAGCGCTCAGCTTTTCTTCTCCACATAAGCTTGTTTACGGACGTCTCAAACACTCGGAAAGGAGATTCATCAGAGAAAATTACTTTACCCCAGTCATCAGCAGTCACCAATGTTTTTCATTGAGAAAAGTGGCTTCTTGAAATGTATGAAGGTATGCACTACCGTAAATTCTGTACTATTCATTTCTACTTCTGTATCCAGAATCATTGATTCATTCACTCATTTAAGCATTCTCTACAGGGTTGCAGGATGTCTGGAGCCTATGCCAGGGGACTTAGGCACGAGAAAAGATGCTCCTTGGACTGGTGCCAATCACACACTATGGGCAACTTGCCATGTCAATAAGTTCAATCTGCTTGTCTTTGGACTGCAAACTCCATGTACACAGAACAGAAGGTGGGACACGAAACCTCAACCCTTTAGGTGCAAAGCCAAAGCTCTAACCACTATTTCAATTTTTACTTGCATATAATTGAGAACAAAGGTGAGTCCCCGCTTTTGGATCCTTTAATCTTGGCCGAGAGTGCACCACACTCTGGATTGATCCTGGTGCACGTTCCTGTATACAGAACCACTACCTTATGCCTACTCTCTATTTGGTTTTCTAGTTCCCCATTTTGATGCATAGGCTGTTCTTTCACCCTTCATATGCTCTTTTAAAGGAGATGGGTATGTTTACATGCTCACAAGAGACTCTAATGCCATGCCAATCTGTCTGCTACTAGAATATGCTTTATGCGTATATATACTGTATTTCAGCAACCATTACTACCAGTGCATTGAGATTTTGATTCCTGGTTATCCTGATTATTTTCCTTTCTTTTGCAAATGCAGAATTGCTCGCTTATGCCACAAGAGCATTCTTCACACCATATTAAAATGGTTGCCATGGATGGTTGGTCCTAATGTTAACTAAATTGCATGGTGCATGGTGCAAACTGCAGGTGAAAAACCATTAGGTTAGGTCTCGGGAAATTTTTTTTTTACATAATCAAGAAAAACCTATAGTTTAATTATCAGCTTTCATTTACTGTACTCTGTAAGGGAAACCAGGAAAATAGCAACTCCAGGTGATTTTATATTTTTCCTGAGATACCATTATTTTTCTTCTATGCTTCTACTTTTTTTTTTCTTTTCTTGAGATACCACCTCTTGAGATGCATATCATCTGCTGGATGTTGACAAGACATGCTATTTATTCCATGGTCTGAGTACATTCTTGCTTCTTTTGGTGCGCACTAACAGTTAAATGAACATGTAGTTCAGAACATAATATTCTCATTCAAGAAAAGCATGAAGACATGACTACAGACATCAAGAAAAATGCTAAAATGGTAATCCAAAGGTCCATCTAGTAGCATGTGAAATCTCATTGATTAGAACAACAGATATTTTTGTTTAACGTTTGTTTAACAAAAGTTTTATGTGTGGTTACTGTAACAAAAGCCAGTATGAGCAGCTTCTTGTAGTTCGGCCAACACTGTTAGGTTACCAGGCAATAAAATAAAAAAAACTTGGGAAACATATAAAAGTCTCTTTCTGCCTATGGATTTAGAACACAGTATAAATAGGATAACCCCCTTCAATGTGTACTCCGATATTCAATATTTCTACGCAAACAAGTAACAGATACACTACATACATCTACCTCTGTGACACCATGTAATATATGGGTTTTGGAGAAAAATAGACACTATCTTCAGAGGTTGTAAGGGTCAATCTATGAAGGTAATGACTAGCTTTTATGGAATGGTATACACAGATCTGTAGTGAATATATGGGTTCTGGTCAGCAGGAAAAAAAAGGCTGAGGATGGTTGCCTAGTGTATTGCTGTTTTTTTTTTTTTATGTGTTTACTTTTTTAATGTTTTCCAATGAAACCGTCAGGTGCGAGAAATACTAAAGGCACTTTTTGGTATTTACTCTGTTAGATGATTTCACACTCTTGGCCTTGCTTTTATGACTCCTTTACTGATATGCCCACAAATGCTAATATAATAAGTCCAATAGGCTTTCAACAATTAATTTTTATCTTTTAAATGAAAAATATCCACATAATGCTCTTTTTTGTTTACTACTGATACTACGCCAGTTAATTAAAGCAGACTAAACAAACAAACTAATAAACCAACAAAACAAGCCACTTCTTATGGTCACAGGTCTATTCAACAAAACCATACATTATGATCTTTGGGTGTTAAAATATGTGATGATCATAGTGCATTACAATACAATAGTTTTTTTTTTTTGGCATTTGGATTGTGTACACCTGTTGAATTTGAATTGAAATTCTCAAGAAGTGAGCCAAACTCAACATTCAGACTTTAATTTAAGGGTTTGACAAAATGAACCATTCAAGGAATTACTGCCTTCAGTCATGACTTCAGTAAGTGATCAGGTGACCAACTTGACTGACATGACTGACTTTTTTTTTTGCAGGGAGAAAGTCTTTGGTAGCTTTTGCTGTATGCTTTAGGTGATTTTGGTTTCCTTACAGTTTGGCAGCATTTGGCTCAATCTGAGCAGAAAACCTATCCCTGTACACTTCAGAAGGCATCCTGCTACTTTTATCAGCAGATAAGTCATCAATACATTTTAGTGATCTGTACATATTTATGCCATAACCATGTGGTTTGCTTTGGATCATAAGCTGTTCAATTCTTTCTCCATACGTTTTTCATCCCTTCATTATAATACAATAATTTTTTTTTTCATCAGTCCGAGTAGTCTAATCTGGAGTGGATTTACTTCATAAAACTATGTCTTGAGCGGAGACTTTGACACACCTAAGTCCTAAAAAGTGTTCTGTGACTTGCTCCGTTTTAGTTGTCTTTTGTGGTCTTTCAGACATTTTGCTGGTGCTGAGCTTGCTAGTTAATTATTTTTTTCCCAATGAATATATGTCAAACGGTTGTAACGGTTGATGTTTTTTATTTTATTTGTTATTATTATTATATATTTTTTAACCCTAATAATCTCCTTCACTTACCATGATACCTTTTCAATCTCATGTGTTTGATTGAACAGAATGCAAATTTAACACTTAGAACCACCTCCAGGCCTTTTATCTGCTTGATTGTCTCAGCCATTTATTCAATCATTTACAGCATGGTCCCACCTCCCACAAAATTGTGGGTATGTTTATGAAAATGGGTGTTTAATACTTTACTGAATGTTTAATACTATACTTTTGTCATATAATGATGAAAACTTGACTTTGCTCACCTTGATTGTTTAATTTCACATTCATTGTGGTGCTGTACAGAGGCCAAAGGCCAAAAAACCTATTCTTTGTTGCAAAAATTATGGTCCTGAGTAGACTGTACAGGATGTCAGATCAGACGTTACAGTTATGTCATTGGATGTTATATGCTATAAATACATGTTGACATTTTGTTCTTTTGAGGTCATTCTTTTAACATTATCCCAACATTGTTTTATCAAATAAAAAAAAATTAAAAAACCCTCAATGCTGAGCTTCCAGGCAAATGTAATGTATACATTTTTTATGCAACAGTTGTAAACATGTGGGAATAAGCACATACTTATACATATACTGTAGTGATTGAAAATACTCTACTTGCTTAACTAGGAAAAAACAGTTTCTTTTACACTTGGCTATTGTCAGTGGACTTTTATACGTAGTATGCAAAACATTACTCTGTCAGTAATAAAGCAGATGTGCTTTTCCTGTATTTTGATTACCGATTCTCTGACATGAGGTCCTGACAGTAAAGACAGCTGATCAATATGTTTGATGACTGTGTTGCCCTCTGTGACACATAAAGAATAATTAGCATTTTCAAAGATTGCAGGTAGATTGTACTGTAAGTGCTCGGCTAATCCATCAATGCTCCTCTCTGGCACTGCTGGTGACATTTTCATCTGAAAGCTCTTCTGGACCATGTGTACCTGATACAGTATGTGTGTATATGTGTAAAAATAGAACAAGACAGTTACAATTTGAACAGTGTCCAATTATCACCTAAATAAAAACAATCGATGATAATAAAAGAGGAAAATTTTGTAATTTAGTAATATGTGCGATAGTAAATGTGGGCGATATTAAATGAGTAAACATAACCTGTTGGTTTGTAGCAATGATGCAAGAGGTCATTACAGTACAGTATGTTGGTTATAGTGTTAACAGCAGTTTCAGTAAACCTTAACATGACCATACAATGCCTTGCAAAAGCACTCACACTCCTTTGAACTGGAAGCAAAAGTGGAAGCAAAATGATAAACGTTATAAAATGTTTTTACAACTAAAAATCTGAAAAGTGTGGCGTGCATTTGTATTCAGCGCAATTTACTCTGATACCACTAACTAAAATCCAGTGGAACCATTTGTCTTCAAAAGTCACCTAAATAGCAAATAAAGTCTTCGGTGTGTCATTTTATCTCAGTATACTGTAAATACAGCTGTTCTGTGAAGCCCTCAAAGGTTTGTTAGAGAACATTAGTAAACAAACAGCATCATGAAGCCCACGGAATACACCAGGCAGGTCAGGGATAACGTTGTGAAGAAGTTTAAAGCAGACTATAAAAATCTCCCAAGCTTTGAACATCTCACAGAGCACCTTTCTGTGACATAATCTGAAAATGGAAAGAGTATGCCACAACTGCAAACCAAGGTATAGCAATGATCTATAGGCAGGAAGATCATTAATCAGAGATCCACAGCGCAGATGGGAGAATCTGTCCACTATTCATTGTCCAATTCCAAATCTGGACTTTATGGAAGAGTGGCAAGAAGAAATCCATAGTTGAAAGAAGGCCATAAGAAGTCCTGTTTGCAGTTTGCGATGAGTCATGTGACGGATACAGCAATCATGTGGAAGAAGGTGCTTTGGTCAGATGAGACCTAATTGATCTTTTTAGCATAAATGCAAAGCGCAATATGTGGCGGAAAACTGCATGGTGGTGGCAGCATCATGTTATTGGGATGATTTTCTTCAGTACGGACAGGAAGGCTGGTCAGAGTTGATGGGTAGATGAATGGAGCCAAATACAAGACAATTTTAGAAGAAAACCTGTTAGAATCTGCAAAAGACTTGAGACTAAGGCTGAGGTTTACCTTCCAGCAGGACAACAACCCTAAACATACGGCCCGAGCAACAATTGAATGGTTTAGATTGAAGAATATTCATGTGTTAGAAAGGCCCAGTCAGTTAGAAAGTCCAGATGTAAATCCAATTTAGAATCTATGGCAAGACTTGAAAATTGCTGTTCGCAGACACTCTCCATCCTGTCTGACTGAGCTTGAGCTAGTTTGCAAAGAAGAATGGGTGAAAATTTCACTCTCTTGATGTACAAAGCTGGTAAAGACATGCACTAAAAGACTTTCAGCTGCAATATCAGTGAAAGGTGGTTCTACAAAGTATTGGCTCAGAAGGGCTAAATACAATGTACTGTCCTTGGTGCCTTACCTTTGGATTATGAAAACTTTTCCCAGTAGTGCTTTGCTCTTTTAGATGAGTGTCCTGCATCACTCAGTATAGCCTTTCCCTAACGATTGCAAAGTATGTGAGGGACAGTACTTGGAGCCATCAAAACAAAGCACAGGCATTTAAACATGCTATCGTAAAAACTATCATGTGATCCTTTCCATCTGGGGAGGATTATAAGAGAAGAATAAAAATCTGCGTACACATTAGTAATGAAATAATTTAATTAAATAGTACTGTATGTAGTTTTGTATGACTATGCACTAGTCACCCTTTCTCTTTCTGTCTCTCTCTCTCTCTCTTTCTCTCATCTCATCTTTCTGTCTCTCATCTCTCGCACACACGTCATCAAAGTACTGTTATGGCATTTAAAACTCTATTTTGACCCTTTTGTACCCTAGCATGTAAGTGAAAAAACATTTAACATTTAAAAAACATCTCATTGATGGCATTTTAATTGCGTCTCCGCTGTGAGGATTTGTGTTTGTATCATACCTTCAGTTCTCTTCTTTTTTTAAATATGTCAAAAGCTGTGCTTGAACTGTTCTCTTGGCCATGGCGAAAAAGTGAAGAGTGCAAAAAATGACGCAAACTTGCATGAGCTCGTGAGCAGTGCGTTACAATATTGAATTCTGATTGGCCGATCGCTGTTATTCATGCTGTAGATCACAGTATGTAGACAGTTTTAATATTTAATTTTCATGACAAATTTGACATTTTGCACAGCATTATTAGTCTGAAGGGAATGGTAAATGGGGAATGGTGGTTTTTGTCAATTTTTTTCAACAGCCGGGATGCCCCCCCCATCCCCCCCCTCAAATCCAGCCCTCTACAGAACAGACACCACCAGACCCAGAACAGCCTGTCCAGCCAACGCAGTGCATCTTTTACCTCACTTAAGTCTACGGCATGACCCGTCCACAAATGGTCGCTTCATTAAAACTTAAAAACCTACCCAATATTTTCCCAGGATGGGTGAAGCAGGGACTAACCACCACCACCACTACTGTATAATTCATTCCATGTTTTTTTTTTTTTTTTAATATTAATTGGTACTACTGAAAATGCTAAATTGTGAGCATGCCCATTTGCACACCGCACCTTCAGCAGTCATGTATTCCAGATTGCCGTGCAATAAATCGGGCTTTAGTGAACAGACCTTTAGTGCAGACTCTGCTTACACTGTGAGTCTTTCGATGCCTGATATATACCCTCTTGAGAGAGGGGATTAAATGTGCCATTTGGTTAGGGTAAACAGGAAGAGGCAGAGGAAACCAAAGAAGAGAGTTGGGAATTTGGTCTTAGGGTCCATGAGCTCCTGTTTCCAAAGTGCAGGGATCGAGATAGAGAGAGGAGAAGGCAAGACATCCCAGATATGCCACAAAGTAGTCCACAGGAAGTGTGGTCAAGGCCTGGGTCCTGGTTGCTTTTCCCACTGGCTTGCACAGAACTCTGTAGCAGCTGCCCGTCCTCCTACTGTACATGGAGCAGGGCCTGGAACCGATCTTGCTGCTCGGCTCTGTTTGCATCTAAAAGAGCTCTCATTGATGGTGTTTGTGGAAACCAGCAAAGGTCTTAATCAGGTCAGTGAAAGCCGATATTTTGATTACTCATTCCCTGACATCATGATCTGACAGTAAAAACAGCTGATCAATATGTTTGATGATTGTGCTGCCCTGTGTGACACATGGAGAATAATTTGCATTTTCAAGAAGAAGGCAGCTAGATTGTACTGTAAGTGCTCGCCCAATCCATCAGTGCTATTGTCTGGTACTGCTGATGACATTTTTATCTGAAAGCTCTTCTGGACCTTGTTCAATGTCACTATATTGAGAAACGTCTGACACATTTTACGATACATTTACTACACTGCAGTCTGATGCGTGTTGATGCTCACTGTGCATGTGTGCAAATAACACAAGACAGTACAATTACACTTCAAACAAACATTTTCTTTTACATTAGTTACATCGAACTTGTAAGGATGATGATTAAGAGTTTTTTTTTTGCATTTT
This sequence comes from Clarias batrachus, assembly GCA_003987875.1. NCBI lineage: Eukaryota > Metazoa > Chordata > Actinopteri > Siluriformes > Clariidae > Clarias > Clarias batrachus. Next base: position 252,448 of record QMIH01000181.1, read on the forward strand.
TGGTTTACTTGGATATAATATGATTAATAAACCTTGAACTCCCATACTGTACATACCTAGCACTATAGCAGCTACATCATTAGCAGTACTATCAATTGTTTTAATACTCTAAAGTCAACTTAGAGTAAACGAGTCAATGAAACCTCAGTACGTACTGTACCATGCTCTAAAGTAAGATGCATGTATAACATATTCATTATTATTTCAACAGCGTCATTCTGAAGTTAAGTTCAGAAAAAAAGACTCCATTTTATTAATATAGGCTGTTAGGTTTTCACACAGTTATCAGCCATGCATTCATGTGCAGTCATAAAGCTGAGATATGCCTGTGCTGACACATCGCAACTCACACACCATGTGAGCGATTACCGGCAGTGACAGCGATCCATTTCCGTGCACATGGACACTGTTAACTCGGAGGCTTTTAAGCAAATTGCCTTTTACTTTGTTCAGGTCCTGAGAGGTTGAAGGTATTTTCTGAACATGTTCTTAAGAAAATGTAGATTGTTTTCTGAAATAATAATAATAATAATAATAATAATAATAATAATAATAAAGAAGTATAATGCTTTTTTTTCTATCAAATACAGTTTATGCACGCACATCAAAATTTTTATTCATTTGGATTCATCTGAATTCATTGTTTGCCTGTACCATAAAACCACACTCATACCTTCTTGCTTTTCTATAGGCTCTGAATCCATAGATAAGACCAAGCCTTATGAATTGACAGTTTACATTGACAGTGTACATGGATAAAGCTCATACAAAGCAAACGCAATGACTATAAAACATGAAAGTCACGCAAACTTTACACTGCAGGGATTTGCAGTTTCTTTAAGTCATTTTTCTAGCTGAAAAAATGCAGAATCGCATATTTTATTCTTAAATTTGTGCTTGTACTGTACTTTCTAATTGTGTTTTTCTTTTTCAGTTAAATTTTTATTTTTATTGAATGCAAATAATTATCCCTTATGGCAGTCTTGCAATTTTTATTCATTGTATTAGTATGCATTTTTTCTGTAAAAGCTTACAATAGGGATTTACTGCATATTACTGTATGTAAAATCATGACCACCATAGTACTGTACATTGCAAGCCATCGACTAACTTAATGATCCTGACTTAATGATTAGAGTCTTTTTAAGGAATCCTCAGTATGCTGACACACACACTTGCACCAGGTTTTGCTGAATTTTAAAGAAACGTACGTGCTAATATTTATGGTCTGCTATTTAATCTGCTGGGGAAGAGGTCTTATTGACAGACTTTCAGCAGGGATGGATGTATAAACCGTCTGAAAATGAATGCAATTATGCTTTATAGTATTTCAATTTGCTAAAGGAAGAGATGGTGATTTCGGTCTAATTTGTAAATGGCTCAGCAGTACCTCGGGAAGAGAAGTGGGGAAATTAATCGTCCAGAGCACAGAACAGAACTGCTGTATCATCCAGTTGCTTACTGTACTGTAAGTATGTGTCTTATGGAATCTCTCCTTTTGTTATGGGGCAGTGGTAGCTCAGAGTGTTAAAGCTCTAGGATACTGATTGGTGGTTCAAGTCTCAGCTCCACCAAGTTGGGTCCTTGAGCATGGCCCTTAATCCTGTCTGCTCCAGGGTGCCGTATCATGGCCGACCACAGCTTCTTAACATGCTGGGGTGAAGAAACAAAAATTCATTGTGTGGCAAATAAAGGCTTGACTTATTATCTGACATAGAATTATCCACTAGACAATCTGATAATGCATGATTCGGTCATCAAATTTATCCTTTCATAATGTATAACAGTTACCTTAACAACAACAAAAAAAATTATTTGCAGTTATGCAAAAAAGCATTTAAAAGAAATCTCTCTCATTAAATTAAAAAAAAAAATCTTTAAGCCTGCCCCTTTAAGATATAAATAAAAAAATATTCCAGCCATTCAAAAACTGTTCTTGATAACTAAAGTGATTACAAGTATCTATTTTTCTCTGAAACATTATGATGCATAATTACAAGCTTGATTTCTTTTCTTTTCTTTTTTTTAAGTATGATTGTCACAGTGGTTCCCCAGATATCTGATGGACGAGACCAGAGCTGTGCAACAGTGTGAACAGACAGCACAATGGCATAGTGGTCAGCATTATGGCGTCGCACCTCAAGCGTCTGGTCTACAGTGTGTGCCTGGAGTTCCCTCGTTCTCCCCGTCCTTGGTGGGTTTCCTCCGGGTAATCCGGTTTCCTCCCACAGTCCAAAGACATGAAGATTAGGCGAGTTGGGGTTCTCAAATCGCCCATAGTGTGTGTGCATGTTTGCGCCCTGTGAAGGATTTGCACACTGTTCACTGTGCTCAAAGTCTCCTGGGATAGGCTCCAGGCTCCCGCAACCCTGTAACAGGATACTGTACATGGTATAGAAGATGACTGAAGAAATAAAGGGTGAACATGGTGACAGAGATAAAGCTTGTGGGACAAACAAGGACAATGTTTGTGCATTTACAGCATCATTCATCCTTAGTAACTGCCTGGTCAGGGTCAGAGGGGATAAAAATGGAGGCTAACGGTTTTATTGTATTATTGTGATACTCTGTATGTTGCTCTCCAACATTGCACCAAAAAAAGATTATAGCTGGTGCAAAATGCTGCTGCACGTCCTCAAAAAAGACACCATGGAACCTTGATATTGGATTTCTTGTTAGTTTCAGAATTGATTTTAAGCTTCTTGTTTCAGTCTACAAGATCCTTCACAATACTGTATGATCCCTCAATATGTTGCTAATCTACTACTGCCACATTGCTCGATATTTGTACTCGGAGCCTTCAAAGACTCTTATACTGTATGTACCAAAGAGGAAATATAACACTAGAGGTGGTTGAACCTTTACTGTGGCAGCTCAGAAAACATCGAACAGTTTGCCTTTTAATATAAGGTCAGCCTTTTATTTGGAATCTTTTAAGAGTCTATTAAAAACTTCATTCTTTTTTCCTTAACCAATAGGGAGACCTACAGTATGCTTGCTATAGGAATGAAGTTTGATTGTGTTTGATTGATATTGTGGGGAGTAAAACAAACCAAATTCATTAAAAGGAAAAAAAAAAAGCATGGGCACGAATAAAAGTAATAACTGATCTGCACACATCTGTGGCCGGGTACGGTTATGAACTCGCACAGCAGAGATCTGTGTAAAATATACAATCCATGGAGCTGATGGAATAATGTGATTAAAAGCTCTGTTTGGTTTTTATTATTCTACACAGCATACTACTGCATAGTGTCTTCCGGAAATGAAACAATCAATCAAGCCAAAACACATTTAATAAATGCAGTGTTTATTTCTTTCTACTTTAACAATGAGTTGCTGTTGAAATGCATCAGCACTGAGAGGGTGCTTTTCATAGATCAGAGATCACTAAGAGGAATTTGTGTCGTGTTCTGAATTTGCATGAAGTATTTAAAAAAAAATGGAATTTCAGTCATTCAAGTTCAATGAAATACACAGATGCTCTTGCATAAGCTTGAAAACAATCATGCAAATATTGTGCGTAAGTTCATTGTTTCATATATAATTGATTTTTTTTCATATTTCTCAAGGTTCCTATGAAATGAAAATAAGCGGGACAATCAGCTTGTAATATTTCTTATTTGATTACTTCAACATGGAGTCCACAACTATGATCTGAGCAGATAGATAGGAGAATGGGCTAAACACAATTTCTGTCTACTCCAACATGTTTTGTCAAATTATTATTCTCTGAAACTCAAGGTTGTCTATAGCAAAATATTTAACTTGAAAACTTATATTTAACCTGATTTTAGAAGCTATAAACTTCAACATGGTGGCATTCTGCAATAGAGGTTAGCACTGTCGCCATGCACCCATGCCACTATGGTTAGCATTGTCGCCTTGCTTCTCCAGGGTTCAATTTCCGCGGCGGATCTTTGGGGGCATGGAATGTGCATGTTCACCCTGTGCTGGATGTGTTGTCTCTGAAAACTTTTTTGTTTCGTCCACAGTCCAAAGACATTTAGATTAGATTAATTGGCATCCCCAAATTAATACATTTCATGTTTACTTCAGCATTGGAAACAAAATTGTTTTAGGCTAACTAATTATACACAATTCTTTGTTGTACTTGGTCTGGCCTTTAGATAAAGACCTTCCATATGGACTTTATCTAAAGGACATATGGCGGATATTCAGTGAAGCACAACACATTTATTTAAATTCTTAAATGTTGCTTGTGGGATTCCGCAGCACGGCGCGAGAGAAATTGCGGGCTTTCGTGGGAAAGAGAGCGAATTCTTAATATCCACATCTGTAGCTGTACAATGATGGGGAGCTGGTGACATGTACAGTACAAAAGTGAAGCTAATACTGATAGAGGAGGAGGCCGACAAGCTGTAACCTGAAGAATTGCTGTTGCTTATAAAATTTCTCATGATCTTCAACAATTTAAAATACTTAAAAAAGGATTTGTGAGGATCAAAACTCAACACAAAATCACAATCAAAGCATGAGCTTGCTATATTGATTTCATAGCATATTATATTGCATACTTAAATAACCACAAACACAACTGCAGGCGGATTTATGCCAGGCGGTTTGACAAAACTGTAGGAAATTTTTTTTTTAAATCACACAGGATTTCATGCGTATATGTTTCTCACAAAACTCTCAAATTTATACATTCTGTATTATTGTTTTTATAATAATAATAATAATAATAATATTTTTGTTGTCAACCTGTTCATTTGTCTAGATTGTATAATTCAGTTATCCAGTAGTCTGTGATAAAGTAGTTCATATGTGTGTCCATTTTCTGTGACTACATTTTCTCCCTTTGTGACTCTAGGTGATGCTGTTAGAGCCCCATGCTGCTCAGGCTGACAGGTGATTTCACATTTCTGGCAAGACAAATGAGACAGGGGGATCCCCCAAGTATACTATTCACATTTAGAAAATTGATGTACAGAATAAGATGCGGTGGCACTGGAACAACAAACAGAAAAGCTGTTTAACACCCTCGTACATATAACTTATAAAGGTTGTATACATATTTTGCTCAGAACAAGTCACTAAGAGAGTTAAAGTCAATAAATAAAAAGTAAAGTGTGGTAAAGAGCGTAAGGTTGTTGTAATGCAGCTTCTGAATTCCCCAGATTTCAATCCGAATGGGGATCAATGGGATGCACTGGACAAACAAATCTTATCTGCGGAAGCCCCACCATGGTCACCGTGATCTTATCCAAATCTGACAGCTACTATGTACTGTATCTACAATACACTCCAGTCTAGGCGTTATATTGCTTTCAGTCACCTGCCTATTAAACTCATCTGTTTCCTGTTAACTCTCATTTACCGTAGTGTATTTATACCAGTTCCTTCACAACATACAGTCACCATGTTTTGCCAGTTCAGTGGGACTTTCTCAGCTTTTTTTTTCTCCATGGGCTTTTATTGATGTTTTTTTTTTTGCTTCTGTCCCCGCTTTAGATTTTTGTCTGTTTGCCCTACATTGCTCGGTTTGACACTTTTCACAGGTTTGTCTTTTTTAGTTGTCTTTTTAGCCATTATCATTCACAAACATAGTATAGCACAATAACTATAGATGTTCATGAAGCGGAATAGAGTAAATCCCACTTTCTTCATTTCTTCTTAATGACAATTTTGTGTTCACAGAGACAGGGGCATTATCATCGCACCACATAATTAATACCTCTGGGAGAGATGTGACGCTGTAGTAGAACAGCTGCTTCATAAAGGGAAATACTGCAGGGTGTTTTTTGTTGGTGGTGGTGGTGTTACTATTGTTATTGTGGTGTTGTTGCATCATGTTGAGTGTTTAGATGTAAATGATTGAAAAAAAAACTACTGACTGACATTAATTATTTACAAAGTTTGGAATAGAAGGAACAGTTATAACATATACGAACAAAAATGATGCAACATACAGTACAATATACTGGATTTCTGAATAATTGAATAACCTGGTCCCCCAACCTTGTTAAAGCCAACCGTTTACAATAGCCATAGCACTTTTTATGCCCCCCCTTCAATTCCCCCCCCCCTGCCTACTCTGAGGTTGTTGGAATCATCTTTACTTCCAGTTTGTAAATATTGCAATTTTTTTTCTCTCTTTGAAGTCTGATAATTTATTGCTTGATTTATCAAGAGAATGGAAAATCTTCCACCTTGCACGGAGCCAAACATGCCAAAGATGGCTGAGAGTGATGTGTTAAAGTCACGTGTCAGGATTCTCCCATATTTGTCCATGGTTTGTGTTTTGAACTTTTGTGTTTGAAAACAGAACTTTAATGTTGAAACGTGTCCTGAAGTTCTGTTCCCATCATGCACTTCACAGAGCCACTTTGTCACAATTGAATTCACTTGAAACTCATTTCAGATTGATTAGCGTGTATATTTAAAGGCCTGTTTCAGTTAGATCCTGTTTTGCATCTGTTTGGTTTACTTTTGTTCTTCTCCCTGTTATTGCCACTGTTAATGTTGCCCTTTTGTCTTAGTACAGAGCCCCTCAGGGTTCCTGTGGTTAAATTAATAATAAATAAAAAAAACATTAACAAACAGATTAGAAAACCGAGTGCACGGATTAATAAACCGAACTAATAAACCGTTTGGTTTACTAGTGTTGTGTCGAAGTTGGTTTCCCCATCAAGATGCTTTCTTAGCCTCACCCCCGTGAAAATGCCATATTCAGAGAAAAGCTTGCATGCGAGAGGTTGACAACTGAGTTTCTATGGATTCTAAAATTAACATTGTTACCGTTTTGAGAGATGGAGATTTTCCTCATCATAACATGCATTGTATTGTTTTTAATCACTCTATACACAACTCATCATTTATTTATGATATTTTACAAATGGAATCATTTTCTTTGGTATTTATTATAGAATATTTTAATTTTATATATTTTTAAAAATAGACCACCACCAGTGCAGATACTTGTTAGATACTCACTCAAGACATTAATAATAATAATAGTAGTGAGATTAATATTAATCCAGGTACACGGTTTAATAATCCTCAAGCTCCGTTTCGTTTTTAGCATGCACGATTTATTCAGTCTTATTTTTTTTCTACCACATGATCCCTGGGAGGCTTCGTGTCTTTGCCATAGCTGTTGGTGATAATAGATAAAGCCTAAGATGCCTAGCCATTAGTCTTGGTTTAGTCTTAGCCTCACTTTTCATGGTCCTGATTAAATATATTTTTTATGATGTTTTCGCTCCACTTTAATGAACCAGTGTCTGCACTCCCATCCTGCCGCTCCTCCATACATGACATCATTTGCATAGGTCTCTTCACTGATGGCTTCATGACAAAGAATCTACATTTACTGGCTCTGTGCTGATTAGATCTGCCATTGGGTTACTGCAGTGCAGAGGTTAAGACTGGTGTATGGAGGTTTGTAAATGTCAACTGCCAGGCAAATGATTTAACATTTATTTTACTAAGACACTATGAATGCGCTGTATTCAATTGGATGATTGCATCAGATGATTGCAACAGTTTATCAGGACTGGCTACAGTACATCTACAGTACAGTGCTGATTCATGCAATTATTTAATAAGCCTATCATGTAGCATCAGTGCATGAGACTAGTGCAGAACATCATACAGACAATGGCCTGCAGCTTCTGGTAATGTTCACATCAATCATCAGAATGGGGGAAAAATCTCAGAGATTTAGACCGTGGCCAGATTGTTGGTGTCAGGCAGTGTGATTAAATTACTTCTTAAATTGGAGAGTTGTAGCTCAATGGTTAAAAGGAACTAATTATCAGAAAGACAGCGGTCACAGGTTTAAACCCCAGCACCACCAAGCTACTACTGTTGAACCCTTGAACGAGGTTTCTGACTCTCATCTGCTCATATGAACAACGACATAAAGGTACAGCCATGGCCAAAAGTTTATACAAACATGAATACAAACATGAATATTTACCAAGTCTGCTGCCTCAGTTTTTATAATTCCAATTTGTTTTCACTCCAGAGTTTTATGAAGAGTGATCAAATGAATTGCAATTAATTGCATAGTCCCCCTTTATCATGAAAATAAACAGTCAGGTCTGTATTGTGCCAACAGTAAAGCATACTGAGACCATCAATTTGGGTGGTTGCTTCTCAGCCATGGGTGTGAGCTCCGTCACAATTATACATAAGAACACAGCCATGAATAAAGAATGGTACAAAAAAGACTTCTCCCAAATTACCAAGAACTGTTTAGTGACAAACAATGTCTTTTCCAGCATGAAGGAGTGGCATACGGTACAGTAAGTGGGGAACAAAACATTGAAGTTTGTGTCCATGGCCAACTCCCCAACCCAAAGAAAAACAAAAACCTGCAAACTCTTAGCATTGATTATGCAACATGGGCCTGCCATCATTCAGGATGCCAGGGCGAATTGCAGAGGTCTTGAAAATGAAGGGACATGACTGTAAATATAGACTCTTTGAATAAACTTAATGTCATTATTCAGAAAAGCCTTTGACACTTCTGAAATGCTTGTAATTGTTTTTCATAAAAACACTAAAGCAGCAAAATTTGTAAATTGTAATAATTGTGTCATTCACAAAACTTCTGGCCATGGCTGTCAGAGGTGGGTAGGAACAAGTTACATTTACTCTGTTACATTAATTTTTTGTTTTTTTTTTACTTCTGAGTAGTTTTACTGCACCGTACGTTTTACTTTTACTTGAGTAGATTTGTGAAGAATAAACGCTTTTCTTACTCCTCTACATTGAGTTACACTCCACTCATTACTGTTCTAACCATTTATTCTACACATTAGATATTATTTCTTTTTGCCAGAGAAATGCCGCCAGTGGATCTACCACTTGTCTGTGGTTCCACCAATCAGACGTCGCAACAATGTATTATTTGGGGAAAAAAAGATCAGATGACTCAGTTTGACCAATCAACCACAATAACAATAACCACATGTAGTCACATGACCACACACATGCCGTGGTAGACAGCGAAGGAAACATGACGCGGTTAGTTTACTGTAGCTGTTTTATTTAATGTTACAATGTTAACATATAGAATTAGCAAATACGCTAGAGGCTAAAAAAATGTTTCTTAAATTTGTTCTACTGGACACAGTTTATGGTAAAGTGAGACCTCTTGTACATGTTCTTTACATGTTTTACATGTTATTTTCTATCTACAGATCCATTTGGAGAATAACTGAATATACAGCATATGTTACTTACAGCAGGTATGTGTTTCAAAAGCTTTATATTGTGGAAAAAGTGAGATTAGGAATCTGTGTTTCTTGTTTACTATTTTGTAAATATATTTAGTTTTATGCATTTATTTTTATTACATTAATGTATTATTTGAGAAAAAAATGTACATTATTTTATTATTTTGTCTGGATGCTTACATAATTTCTAAATATAATAATAATAATAGTAAATCGGACATTATGGTGAAACAGTTGTTCAATACTTGAGTAGTCTTTTTTACTGAATACCTTTTTTTACCCTTACTTGAGTAATATTTTGGATTCAATATTTTGAATATTTAATATTATTTTGAAGTTCAGCTACTCTTACCTGAGTACAATTTTCGCCTCTTATGGCTGTAAGTCACTCCGCATAAGGGCATGCAATAAATGTAAATGTATGACTGCTGTGCTCCTCAGATATTCCTTTCCTAGTAACTGGATATGAATCCAACGTGGTGGTTATAATATCCGCGGAATGAAAGTGCACGAATTGCATAATGTCAACATGGACCAGAATTTGGGCCACACCATACAGGCAAGACCAAGGTTGTGTTTTCTTTGTGGTTTATCATCATTTTAATATAAATGGCACAGATTTCCTACAGACCACTATTTACTATGTACTATTTAGGGAAAAAAAAAAGAGTTTATTGGTCGGCGTTCTTTACAAAATATATGAAAATGTATCAACCGAATTTAAAGTGTGAATTACAGCTGAGATCAACAGCATGCAGAGGGTAATGCACAGAAAAATTCAGCACACAGCAAAATTTCAAAATTTATAAAGAGTGAGAAAAAGAGAGAGAGAGAGAGAGAGACTTTACTGAATATACTCAAATATTACAGTTTTTATGATTTATTATTTTTTTAGTATTTATTTTTTGGAATTCTCATGTGCTATTATTACCTGTCACCATCTAAAAGCTTCAGGAATAACTAAGCTTAGGGCGACTACTGTACAGTATAAGCTGCTTTATGCTGAAGAGAAATGTAGCCTTCTAGCCAACTTTTGTGAGGCTGCCAACAGGTTTTAGTTTTTTTAGCATTCGACTCTCGCACAATCAGCAAAGGAATTCTCATGAGATACCTCTATACAATCTTCCCATTACAAGGTAACTAGTTTATTCTCTCTCTCTCTCTCTCTCCCTCTCTCTCCCTCTCTCTGTCTCTCTCTGTGTCTCTCTGTGTCTCTCTCAATATTTAATCAAAACAATTTTGCACATTGCTTGGAATCCAATTACTGTTGAGCAGTTTTGCCATGGCTCTTGTCAAATCTCTGGTGACCTATAAGCATGGCTGGAGAAATGAGCGCACATGTCGGAAATCAGGAAAGAAAAAAACAACAAAATAGCTTAATATTAACGTAGCTATTTACTGTAGATATGGTAAAAGCAAAAGCTGAGATTTTATGTAAAGGGTACAAATGAGCTCATTATAGCCAAAAACACACCTTTCATCATAATCACACACACAATTTACTCGTAGATTTTACTACTTACAGTATATGCATTCAGGCGTATTCCCCACAACAATTTTTTCTGACTCAGTCAGCATACATTTATCATCATGAATGGAGACATTGTTTAGGTCACCAAAATAATGATGCGTTCACATGTTCTTAGGGTTCGTTCTGTCCCAATCACAAATTGCTGGAGGCCAAAGAGAGCATCAAGTCTTTTGGAGCCAATTGGAAGCTCAACAGGGACGGAACATAAAAGCTGTCGACCCGGGGAGATGTCAGACCAGCTCTGTGAGCTGTAACAACCAAATAATGTGAAAGAATGCTCCTTTTTCTTGTCACAGATTCCCCACAGATTGATGCTGAATCTTGCTAACACACTAATACACACAAGCGTACTGTAGTAAGCATCAATTGTTTCAAAGCATCCCTGTATACCAACAAATTCACGCACATTTCTTTGCTTTTTCATATCTTCTGCAATATATAATGAAATAAAAAAAAAAAATAGGAGAAAAAAAAAAACCTTCAGGGCTCGACTGTCCATTATGGCAGGTGTGTTGCCTTTTCACATTATGCCCTTGGGCCTGTACCTTTTCACGTTGGTACAGAGTGCGGATCAACACCACCACAGAAAGGAATAAAGTTGTGGTTAATGCATTTCCTCCTCCCATTCTGTGTCCCAGCATTGCAGGATAAAATATGGACCCAGCTACCAAACAAACACATGCTTCAGGGTCAGTCCATCATTATAGAGCCTGATGTTCTCACTGAGGACATAATAAAGACTACGTTTGAGGACTTTCACCCTTACTCTGCTAACAAAAAGAATGATGGTTGCTACGAATGTAGAAACCTGCAGTACCTGTACAGTACCTTAGCCTGCTCATCACTGAGAGCAAATAATGGGATACACACATGGCTAGGCAGGAACGCCTGCTCTCTAGATCACTGTGGGAGACTGACAGATCTATAATGTGCTAGCTGTGGACACAGCTGACTACAACATGCTTAAGGGTGAAATCCTAGCCTGAGTAGGTGTAAACACTGCCACCGTCCTGTATTACAAGTGGACTTTCAATGTAAGACCTTGTCATGGCAACAGATGTGGATTTCTTTAAAAAAAAAAAAGGAAATGACCTCCTCTGGACCCTTTTTCCATTTTGCAATGCAGCATCTATCTGGTGCAGACTAATCAATAATGCTTAATGTGATTTGGAGATAACATTAGATGGAACCCAGCAGAAAAAAAGAATCGTCATTATCCCAGGGTCTTGTCCTTGCAAGAATACTGCTCCGTCATCCCCCTGTCCAGAAGTATGCTAGAACAAAAGCTCTTCTGCTGGTGTAAGTCTACACTTGACTTGACTCTGGAGGGTTGCAGCATCCTGGGGAATTCTCTCTGTGCTGTGCACTCATGACATCAACCCATGATGTCCCATGATGAAATATGCTCTGTCTTTTTTCTTTCGTTGTAATTCCTTTGAAATTCTAAAGGTTACTCTAAGGTGCAAGGTCCATCACCATTCTGACTGGCATCACTTCAATGAGATCAAAGTTTACTGAATGCTGTACAATCACTGTTGGTTACAAGCCATTGTAATGGACAGGGATGACTTGCTTTCACTGATTGTTTACTTGATTGAGTGACAATGTATTTGGCTCACCCCACCCTCTAGGTGGACATATGGGCAAAGATGTGACGCCTTGGAACAGGTCGCACTATCCACCACTTGATGAGGAAGTCTGAAGCGGAACATCAGGAACTGATGACATTTGCCAGAGCCAGCTGTACAAGTTTAAATGAGGTGCTACCACTTTGGTTTTTAGGTTGGAGAATGGGCTGACTTCAAATATCCTCAGTGACTAACTCCTTCATGCACTGGATAAAGACAGTTTTGGTTCCAAGCATATAGCTGTAGGGTTACAAGTGTGTGTGTGTGTGTGTGTGTGTGTGTGTGTGTGTGTGTGTGTGTGTGTGTGTGGGTGTGTGTGTGTGTGTGTGTGTGTGAATCTCCCCTGGCTGGCAGTTTGTCGAAGGAAAAAAAAAACAAAAGAGCTGCATCCCAGAAAAAAAAAAAGAGAGAACTTGGTTGACATCACAAGCCATGTTTCCATGGCAGCAGATTCACCCAGACTTTCTAGTTTCTTTGTTCTTATTGCACTTTAGTAAATCCTTTTACCTAATTAGCTATCACAGTGTTTCTCATAACGTAAACAACCATTTTCCTAAATTCACTGGGTATCATCATTTAAATTCCTTCCTTATGCTGGATCATATTTATCCTATTGTTAAACACTATTGCAGAAGCCACGCTATCATCCAAAAGTGGCTTATTGTTATTCTTTATTTAAATAGTGACAGAGTACTTAGTATTTTTTATATGGACTGCAAGTGGACATGATGCATTTAATCTTGTGCCCATTTAAACCCTTGTGTCTGCCGTTTATTTAGCCTTCTCACTTAAGTCCAGGAAAGCCAGTTCTACTTAATGAGGCACATAAAACCTTTTTTTTATTGTGCTATTTGTTTCAGATTATAGAGTGGATTATTTTACTAACTGCACCATGGTAGAGTTAATCAGGCATTTAATATCATTTTTATCGGGATGACATTAAAGCAGTTTTTGTTTCGCATTGTTTTCAGTTTGTGCATACTTGAGAATGTTAAGTAGATTGATGTTACCTGAATGATCTCTTAATTAGCTTGTCTGTTGGATGGTGTGCTGGTGATCCGTTTGATGCCTTTTTATACGCATCAAAAGCACCAGCAGCACAATTTGCACAGATTTACATTTTACATTTACATTTTATTAACATAGCTGATGATTTCGATTCAATGTTACTTTCATATAGTTAAACAAACGAGCATTTGAATGAAATGTTCAAGGGCACAAGGTGTCATATTGCTGGAACCTGAAAACGCAACCTTCTGATCAGTAGCTCAAAGTCTTAATTATAGAGGCAGTGCATTCACTGGAAAAGCTTTTATGCTTTTACTCCAATTAACAAAATCAAAAACTCTCCAGCGCACCACTGTTTCCGATTGTATTTTGTCTTCACTCTATGCCATTGAGTTTATTCCCCTTCACAATTATTACTGCGCCACTGAAAATTTTTGGTATGTTTGTCAACGTCCTGAGGTGAAGCATATGCAAAAGTGCCCCTGTGGCTGCTTTTAATTCAAATGAAGACCTCCAGAATTGACTGGCGACATGACAAGAATTTAAGATACAAAATTTTCCTGTACTTTTTACGCCTGAAACACTAAAGTCAGCACTAGAGTTTCTTTTCTTTTCAGTGTTTTGGAAAGCACACCAATATTATTTGGTACATGGTGTCTCTCGCTCATTATGTATGGCAGCAGTAGACAATAATATCAACGTGGATATAGCTCTAGTAATAACAACAAAATGTTAATGATAGAAATATTATAACTATATACAATCATCCACTTTGGTAGGTACATGTGATCAACTGCTCGATAATGCAAATAACTAATCAACCAATCACATGGCAGCAACTGGCTCTATGCATATAGGCATGATCAAGACAATCAGCTGAAGTTTAAACCAAGCATCATAATGGTTCTAAAAGAGAGAATATATAGAACAAGCAGCAGTTCTCTGGGTGAAAACGATGCCAGAGGTCAGAGGAGAATGGCCAGACTGGTTCTCAATAAACTCAAATAATATCATGTTACAACTGAGGTATGCCAAAGAGCATCTCTGAATGCACAACAACCTTGAAGCAGATGGGCTGCAGCATCGGAAGACCACAGCAGGTGCTTCTCCTGTTAGATAAGAACAGGAAACTGAGGCTTCAATTAACACAGGCTCAAAAAATTAGACACCAGAAGACAGACATTGAAAAATATTGTCTAGTCTAATACATCTTGATTTTTTTGCTGTGACATTTGAAGTAAACAAAATGAAAGCATGGATCCATCCCGCCTTCTATCAACAGTTGAGGCTGGTGCTAGTGGTGGTGGTACCGTATAATGATGTTGCGGATATTTTCTTGGGACATTGTGTCCCCTTAATACCACTGAGCATTGTTTAAATGGCACACACTACCCGAGTATAGTTGCTTACTACAGGTATGTCGATCCCTTTATGACCACCGGATAATATGCCATGTTACAAAGCTAAATTATTTTATACTGGTTTCTTGAACATGGCTTCAACTGTCAACAGATATCAATCCAATGCAGCAACTCTGGGACGTGGTGAAACAGGAAATTTACATCATGCATGTGCAGCTGAAAAATCCGCAGAAACTGCATGATGTCTTCACATCAAAATGGACCAAAATCTCTAAGGAATGTTTCCAGCACTTTGTATACCTACAGTAAAGTGGCCAGTGAGTGCATAATACATACAAGTATGACTGTGCTTTCACCTAGTCTCATCAAACACATTAGAGGATTTAAAATAATATGAAATAAATGGTGCAATTTTTTTTTTTAGTAGCCATCCATGGATAAAGAATGTTTGAACCAGATTGGTCTGATTCAAAAGTTGTTGATGAATTTGGATTCCAGGAGATCATCAGACTATTTACTGTGCGTTTTGATGTATTGATACGGCAATTGGATTTTGGTTTTAATCACTCTCTGTGCTGCACATTATTTACAACTTCATCGTATTATTGCTGAATGTTGGTACAAACAGTTTTAGTTCCAGTGCATCCAGTCATGAATATTGAGTGCAGGTTAATTGAATATTATTTAAGCACTACCACATGATTGAGTGCTGTTCTGAACATTAGCATTGCTGTGATGGATGCCGTCTGAGTGCTGATGGCATCGCAGCCATGCTGATATTCATCATAACAGCATGACAGCAAGTGTGATATTGCTTTTATACAACTGTTCCACAAACTCCATTTACCATCAACCGATTATGATTTGTTTGTTTATGCTTTGTTTGATATTTTTCCATAACAGGTGGACATATTAACAGGGATAAAAGTAGTTTTAAATTCTTATAGGTACTATGTAGCCAAAAGGTGAGGAGAATAAACCATGGTGGTGGTGGACAGTCTTGAGAAGCCAACAAGATTTGCTTTTTATTTCCATTTATTATGTTTTACCATATCAGCTACCTTCTGGGGTTTGAGGTTTGAATCTCAAATAGTGTTAAATGGAAAACTACTATGAAAGTTTACAATGTATAATCTCTTGGGATTCAGCCATGTGTTAGAAGCTAGTTAACGTTGTAGCTCATGTAAGTTGTAAATAAAATAAACTAGGAAAATTTAGAGGCAATTCAAAACTACTTGGAAGAAATTACTAAGCAATAGCAAGTACTAAGCAAAGTGTTGTTTAAAATGTGTTTTCTTGTTGAAAGTGCTTCTGTGAATGGTTTTGAATGTGGGTTTTGAAAGGCATCTGTTCTAGACTCTTTCCAGTACTGTGGGCTGTACAGACCTACTTCCACACACACAGAGTGACTGACAGTTACAGTGCTGTGAAAAAGTGATTTTATTTTTATTTTTATTTTTTTTTGTCATATTTGTCACACTTAATGTTTCAATGCAGTTTAATGCAAAAAACATTATTCATCCCCAGGGAGCAACTTATTGTAAGCATGCAGAGTAGTACAGAAAAATCAGTGCAAATAAAAAATAAAATAAAATAAAATAAATAAATAAATAAAACTAATGATGGATAAATAAATGAATGGAAATACAGTGGAACCTCCGCAAACCGAGCAAAGATTTTAAATAAATTTTTATTCGGAAACCGGGCAAATGTTAGTTTATGAGCGCCGAGTATCATGTGTCACACATGCGACTCTTATTTTGACACTGAGGGTCACTCTCTCACCCTCCTGCGCTCCCCCTCACACAGAACACACAGAAACTTTGCTCGCCTCTTATGAGTGTGCGCGTGCAATTTGACACTGACACACACACGCACAGACGTTCCTGTTAAAACGGTGTTTCCGTTGTGTGTGTGTGTGTGAGTGTCTGTGTGTGTGTTTGTTGTGAATCTTAAAAAGCGATGTGGGGAGAGGGAGGAGGAGTGTTACTGTGTAAAACGAGGCGAGGGAAGGAGCTAATTCCACACACACACACACACTGCGCGCACAAACGGAAACACTTTTCTGTCAGGATTTATTTGTACTTTTTTTWAARGKWAA
>QMIH01000181.1:269293-294743 GCA_003987875.1 Clarias batrachus
TWAWTTKTTTTATTTTCATTTTATAGATTGTATTAATTATTTTTATGTATTTATTTTTTGGGGCTGTGAAATGAATAATTTGAGTTTTCATTATTTCTTATGGGAAATGATGATTTGGTTTACGAGTGTTTTGGAATCGTAATCGTAATCCAAGGTTCCACTGTAGTCTGTTAGTGCAAAACAGCTGCAAGTAAACATCTGCATAACATTAAATAGAGGGATGGATATTTTAATACAATAAACTTTAAAGGTGAGAATATTATAGTGTATGAAAATATTAGTAACACTGATTGAAATCATTAAACTAATTTTAATATTACACAAAGATAACCTGTGTAGATGATGAATAAGGTTTTTAAATGGTTCTAAATCATTTATTAAGGGGAAAAAGCTGTCCAGCTGTGAGTAAGTACTATCACTACTGTAGATACAATAATTAGAGATTGTTAGAATACCTGTGATGTGTAGTGGTACAGATAGTTAAACATCCTAGTGCTGTTATGCTCAGTTATCATTTCTCATGGAATGCCTCTCATTTAATCAGATTAATTGGTCAAAACTAACTGTTGTATAATTTCTAATATGATATATCAGTGAAAAAAATATTTGCAGAAACAAAATGAGGCATGCTGCCATTACTGTATGCAAAGAATTCACCAAGAAACAGAGCTACGTAATGGTATTGTTGTGTTAGTTACATTTAGTTACATATACTTTCCCTGAGGAATGGCTGGATAGTGCATGTTTGGCAGAAATTTCTTCTGAAGCTATTAGAGTTCCCTGTTGTCTCTCATCACCCTGAAGCAAATAACTGAATGTGAAGGTATCTGATAAAGGCAGTGGTAGGTCTTAGCTGTAGAGCAGGCTAGCATTCTGTTCTTTTATAGGATTTCAGGCAAGATTGTCTGCTGTTCCCGTGTGCTCGCAAACTGCAGTGTTGATCCCTGTGAATCGTTCCTGCTGGAAAAGAGATTGTGTATGAAAATGCAGATATGCAGTGCGTGCTGTGTGCTGCAGTAACTTTTGCGCACTGGAGGATTCGTGTCGTTTATTTTAGCACTCTTCTTCCCACAAGAGAGAACATATTGTCCACCATCACATTGGTCGGTCCATGGTAATAAGCCTCAAATTTCAAAATGAATACTTTTAGGCCTTTTAATTTATCCTTGTGATTAATAAACAAAACAGCAAATGGCTATGAAACGTGGACAAATAATACACGCATTATGTTTTTGTTATTTTTGTTATATATAATAATAATGATTTAATATATATATATATATATAGATAGATAGATAGATAGATAGATAGTGTCATTATAAAAGGCATTTGGCACTAGGTATAAGATTTCATGGAACAAGTAGCAATCCTGGTGAAAGTGAAGGAGCTTCCTTCTCAGGGAAAACATCATTAAACAATAGTTGGATGGAAAAAAGCTCCAGAGCAATAACAAAAGCCCATAAACATCCCTGTCAGTTCGGTAATATGCAGCTGGAAAGTTCATGCAACCGCAAACTAATTATCCCCAGACACATGTGGCTTTCACATCACACCCTCACACTAATGATAAGGCAAGCCAGTGACAGAAACCACCAGTAACATGATAACAGTTGAAGGATAAACTGAAAGCAGCAGGGACAGTGTGCAGTTATACAGACGACATTTAATTAATGAACTTCACCTCAATCGTCTCAGTTCTTACACTCCATGCAAAACGTCTTTACGGGTGGGAAATGCAAGGCATTTTTATTTTTGGAACAATATAGTAGTTGGATCAAATAGAGAACTTTTTGGCAATAATTCAGTTGAACATGTTTGGAGAAATTGCCATGAACAAGTTTTATATCCAAGACGCCATCCGTGGTGATCTCAACAAGGGTTAGGACTTCATGTGAACTTAAATGCATCTCCTGTTAAACAACTGCACGAATGACAATTATTGCGCAGACACTTTATTTAAGTAGAGAATGGCTGTATTTATACCAACACTATCCATTATCACTCAAAGAGGATAGGTTCCCTTTTGAGCCTGGTTCCACTCAATGTCTCGTTCTCATGACTTCTCAGGGAGTTTTATCTTGCCATGGTAACCTTACTAACATGTGCAATTTGAACAATCTAAGTTAGTTAATAGTAATAAAAAACTTATATCACTCTTGCATTACTTATGGATCAGCCCTCATATGTCCAGAATATTCATGTAAATATTTCTGACAGGATCCATTTTTAAAGTGCTTTCCAGTGATTCTAGGATCTGACCCTTTAGGGGGAAAAAAGTTTGTGTGGGAAGTTCATTCATTCATTTTTAGTTGGGCAAGTTTTGTTTTAATGAGATTAACCTGCCTAGTGTCTTGCTAAATGGTGGCTTAGTGGTTAGCACTGTCACCTTGCACCACCTGCGTACTGTTTTATTATAAAATGATTGTATTATTTATATTAATAGTTATTAATATGTATGTTTATTCGTAAGTAATCAGAACCTAAAACGTCCTGCTAACACATCAAAAACAGGATGTAACAAATTCTTCATCACATTGCCATTTGCACATTGCTTACATGTTGCACACTTCCTGACACGTTGCTCTTTTTTTGTTGTTGTTCTTGTTTACACATTGCTCATTTTTCAAACAAATGAGGACTAACTGCATTCAGCTTCTAATTCCTTTCTGTACAGTCTGTAATTTATTGCAGCCAGGATCACTTTTTTAAAAAAGGTCTTACATGGTCTAGCCTCCTGATTTGAAACATATAAAAAATTTTGGAAGTATTTTGGAATTGAACATCCATCAGTGTGTCCATCATAACCTTGAGAAATTGAAGCTGATCTTCCAAGAGGAATAAACCAAAAATAAGAAGCTGCAAAAAAAAAAATTTTTTTTAAAGAAATCACATTTAAAAGAAAGAAAGAAAGAACTAAATACTAATCTGGGCCATTCATTTATGGTTGGCCAAATACCTTCCCCATTAAGTTCATTCATAAACATATTTTTGTAAGTGTGACCTTTAAAGGGGATATATGCATTAGAAGTATACTTATTAACAAAAAAAATTATCTAAAATATCTCCAGTGTTTTGGTCGCTCCAATATTGAACTAACGAGGCTAAAAAGTTACAACCTACAAATAAATACAAACAAGTAGATAAATTCCCACGTGAGTGACAAAGTTTCTGGCGTGCCAGGACGTCCAACAGTTGTGAGCTTTACATTACACATCGGACAAAAGGACATAATTTCACTCTTGTTTTTGAATTAACATCTTGTTTTTTCATTGTGTTTAAACACACGTGACAGGTGATTGCATGTAATGGTGTGGGGAGAATTCACTATATATGCTGCACTTTATTTTGTCTTTGTCACTGATTCCACATACAGTATATGCGTGCTTTTGATTCTAAAAACGTTGTATCTCATCTGTGTTTATTAATCCAGCCAGGAAAATCCAATATGTGGTGCAGCAGATGGTTGGCTTGAGAACAAGACTGATATGGTCTCAGCTACAGTAGGGGTGTGTATTCTGTTTAAATACACAATCTGTACCAAGGCTGTATGGCAGGCAGGGTTTTTCTTCCTCTGCAGGTTCAACCGCTAATGACTACTAACCTACCAAGTCTGCTTGTGTGCCAGACAACTAATAAAAATTAATAGTGCAGACACGTAGTATTCTTGTCTTGGTCACCCAGAGTACACTGATTTCTCTACCCTGTACAGTCATAATACCCTGAACTGGCAAGCTGAGGTCACATCCAGAAAACATGACGAGAATATATAACACAAAGAGCAAAAAGGCCAAGAAAAGAGCTTATTTCAGGGAATAAAGAAATCTAAATAATTCCACTGACAAAGAGCCTGTACACATGTTATTGCATATTATTTTGGGGAACACTTTATTTAAACGTTGTAGATGACATGTATTATGAGGCTTTGTTCTTTTTGTATTATTTGAAATATTTAGATAAAATATTTTCTGTGCTATGCGCCTTACATTTTTGTGATATGAAATTAAGAAATAGTTTGTAATAAAAATATATTATTATTATTATTATTATTATTATTAAGAAGAAGAAGAATGAGTTCCGTTTACACACACACTCTTTCAGCTAAGATTTCATTGTGTTAGACTTTTTTTTTTTTTTGAATTTTTTTTATTTTAGCAGAGCTACAGTACCAAAAAGGACAGACTACAGGGGGAAAAGATTCAGTGGTTCAGTAAATCTAACAAAAACAAGTCTGTTATTTTTACATGAAAATAAATTTGTTTTAATTATTACATTGCTTTACGTACTGCAAACACAATTAATAATTTAGACCTAATATGTAGTGTTTAAGTGTGTGTTTTACTTTCCTGGATTAAATTTAATATTCAATTGCAACTTCTCACATAATTAAGAAGTAATCTTTACTTAAAATTATTTAATACTGTATTAATGTTTGTTTTGTTTGTTTTTTTTTTTTTTTTTTTTTACAAACATCATGATGATTTACAAATATTTGAAGCAATTTAAACTGATTTAAATTCATCTGGAATGTTTGTTCTTTTTTTTCCTCTTCTTGTTTTCTGTTGGTTTTGGGGCCTAAGGCTATTGTACCATGAAATGTTTTGAAAGATCCAGTATTTGTGTAAGATTTTCATGAATTGCACTTTTTTTTTACACTATTAAGTATATGGTGTGTACGTGTGTGTGTGTGTGTGTGTGTGTGTGTGTGTGTGTGTGTGTGTGTGTGTGTGCGTGTGTGTGTGCCACAAGTCAATTAAGTTGTTGTCTGGTGTCCTGTTCAGACTTTCTGAAGGCTGATACAAATGCATTTCTTCTATTAGAGTGCTCCTTCTTTGTGGAATTGTAATGTGTGAGTGGTTATTAATTAGTAATAATAACTTTTGGTTGATATGTAATTTTTTTTCAATACGGGGCAGTGGTAGCTCAGAGCTCAGAGTTACTGATCGTAAGATCGGCGGTTCGATCCCCAGCTCCACAGGTTGCCACTATTGGGCCCTTGAGCAAGGCCCTCACCCTATCTTCTCCAGCATTGCTCTACCATGGCTTCCACTGTGCTCTAACCACAGTGTTTAATTAACTTTTTTTTTTCATGAAATTTGAGTCAAGTTTAAATGTACTTGTATACTGTAAAAAAAAGTAAATTCCAGCTTAAACATACTTCCATTTTTAATGAGAATAATGCTTTGTGTCATATAAACTTCACTTAAGCTATGCTTAGTTAACTTAACTAAAATATTATGGATGGTATTGAGTAAATTGCACTCCAGTATTTTTGTAGTGTATTGGAAGCTATGTATTGTGTTACAGTATGAAAGCATGAAGTAAGGCTTCTACAGTATTCCTAATGATCATATTTATTGACATTCTCCTCTTCTGAACTTAACTATGGAGGTCCATTCTGTCCTGGAAATAGACATAGGCATGAGTCTAATATTTGTCTGTAATAAGCAAATGTAGTTACAGGTCAAGATGGAACAGACCAGACCATTTGTACGCGATGGAATTACAATTTGACACAGACTGCAATTCATTTAATAATTGAAAAACCACAGACAACTTGCCCTGCGTGTAACCCGAGCCAAGATCTTTCTGCAATTGAGTTTATTATTGATTCTGACCTGAGAAATGAGAAATTCTCTTTGCAAAAGGGCTCGCATTAAGAAAAGTGCAAAAGCCATGAATTGTCTTGACAGATTTAAAAAAAAAAAAAAAAAGGTACATAATTTCCTTTCAGAATATATGATTCTCCCCAAGTGTTGACAAAAAGAAGTCTATGAATATCTAAATTCGTTCATTTAAATCGCCAAATGTTGCAGGCAAAAAAGTCACTTTGCATGCTTTCCAATTTCATTGTCTTACGTATCTGACATTTATTCAAATTACAATCAAATTATAACGGTATACATTTCAGAAGCCAAATTTAATGGTTTTTAATCAATTCTTGGTTTTCTTTCAAGTAATAGATTATCCAGATTTAGTCTTTCGGTTGCCCCAACTCACCTGTACACTTTATCCTCAAAAACTTTATTGAATACTAACTTTCTAAAGACTTTTTGAATGAATTGCAGCTCCTGTGTCTGATGAAAAAATGGAAGAGATGATGACAATTGCATTCTATTCTGAAAAGAAGATTGCTAGAACAGTTGGGTGCTTAAACAGAATAGAGCTTGATAGATGGTAATTGCAGAGCTTTACAGAACATTCAGTGATATTAATCCTAAATATAATATTGAGGGTTTATATCAAAAGTCATTCATCTGACATTTATGCCTTTGATTCAGTGTTATAATCAGTAAAAATAACATCAGCTTAGAAGCAATATGATCAGTTCAATTTTATTTCCATTTCGAATACAATGAGCATCATGCAATGCTCACAGACTGTTCATTCACTACACCATATAATAGCATGCCATATAATAATGGAACATTTGTTATGTTTATAGTAAGCAAAGTAATTAATATTAGTGCACTAGTACATGAACAATACAACTACAGTATTGTTATGACCACATTGCCATCTAGTGGTGTGAATAAGAAGTGTTGTAGCACTCAGAAAAAAGTTTGTGTGGGATGTTCATTCATTCATTTTTAGTTGGGCAAGTTTTGTGGTAAATACAACAGTGGGCAGTAGACAAGAATATACTTTCGATAGAAAACCATTTTTGTAGATGGCTATTAAACAGGTCCATGTTTAATATTTATTGATTAATGTATTCTGCTTATTTTTAATAGATTTGGGAGGTGGTGGGGGTGCTATTATTAAATTTACATTTAAATTTAAAGCACAATATTGTCTTATTGTTGGCAAATTGGCATGTAATATTCATTAACAGTTGCTGGTAACCCTCTTGGATCTTTTGTTTCTCTCATAGCCAATAGTTTTCCATTGGTAATAGTTTACCAATAGTTCTCTCATAACCAATAGTTTCAACAGTTAGAAAATTCTTATCATCGGGTTGATTTTTAGGATTTACACCAATTGGCCATAACATGAAAACATTACATTATCACCATCTAGGTTTTGAGTTCTCCCTGTGTTACTAGCAGGGTGGCTCGGGCTCCTGGGCACATGGCCCTGCAGGTGGTGTTTGGCACGAGGACATTGGCAATGGATGTTGTGGGTTGCTGGGTATGGCCTCCATGGATCAGACTTTATTGTCCGGTGCATCCCATGAGTACTTGAACAGATTGGGATCTGCAGAGTTTGGACGCTGAGTCAGGGGCCTTGGGCTCTTTGCCTGCTGGGCCCCAAGCATGTTCTGGTGCCTTTCTATCATCATTAAGTTTATTTTTTTTTTAATTGTGTTGCTTTTTTCATGGGATCGGACCCGACAGGCTGGCATTTTGTCCCTGGCAAGCCTGTGGTGTCCATGATTCTGTCACCAGTTTATTGGCATATAATTGATGATCAATTGATAAATAATAGAAAACTTGTTAATTTCGGTGATCGGGTGGATATTTTTTCTATAGAAACTATTATTCAGTTTGCAGATTTTGAACAAAAATAATCTGAATAGTCACTAATCATACAAAAAGAAAATCAGTCAATGATTGCATTATATGTCTGGCTTTAATCACATACTGTACATTACACATGCACTAGACTAGGACTGTGAGATCAGTGCAGCATTGATTAATGTTGCATTATTGTAACAACCTGAATGTCAACACACACAGGTGTTTTGTATTATTCGCCTTGTCGTCTGTTTGCAATATTAATAACCTGTTCCATTACTGTCACCTGTACAAATCATATTCACAAATGCATATAGCATATTCACTTATTCGAGTATTTACACCATGAAATTTAAGCTTGCTGTCACGTCTCGAAGCACTCTCAATGCCTTTTGTACAATCCCTTTAAAACGGTTGTATATAATATAATATTTAATGCTCAGACTAAAATTACATTGTGCAAACTGAATACAAGCAGAGGAATTTGAATTATTAGTAATGTGTGACTGGCTTTTAATACCAAGCTCAAAGTGTTTCTGGTTTTAGGAACCTAAATAAGTATGCTTTTTGTTGCAATCATCTGTTTTTATCTACATTATAACGACATTAATGCCAAGTAAGGTTTTGCCATTTATCGTTCTTTTAATATTTTCTGTATAAAATGTCCATGAATCTTCTGCGATTATTAAACGAGCTCCGTCTTGGGTGTAATTATGTGTCACTGGAGCTCATTTAATGATTTCAAGCTTTCGAGATGTTCTTGCCAACATGTTCTTCTGCCAAATTCATTTAAATGCAACAGATGTGCCAGTGTTTTGTTTGTGTCATAAAAAATATGCCAGTCACATGGACAATGCTCAAGCAGGCACCAAGTAGTTGTAAATCATACTAAATATTTTTTTCATTGTCCACTTGTGTCTTGTCGCTGCAAATCAGTGCAAAGTGGTTTATGATATATTTCTATCTAGGAGGTAAAGTGAGTACAAAAACACAGCCATAAGAAAAAATGCTACTGTAGTACAAAGGACTGTCAAGTCAAACCAGAACCAGAATTTGTCATAAGATGTAAAACCAAATGACATTTACAGAAGACTTCGAGCACAGTACAGTAAAGAGACTCTTAGCTGTAGTAAAACATTTCAGTGGTACAAACATAAAAAAAAAGTCATAGAGAAACTTCTGAAGTTGTTACATGAACATTTAGCTAAAGGAAACACTGCCTCCAGTATATAAAGGAACATATTATTCTTTGGATAGAGAAATGATAATGTGGTGTTGCAGAAGCTTGTTTTTTTTTTCGTTAGCTAGCTATGTAGCTTATGCTCCTGTCGAGGGATCGCCACAGTGGACCATCCGATCCACACAACAACTTAGCACAGGTTTTTATACCGGATACCCTTCCCATTTTATTCTAGCTTTGGACCTGCACTGCATTTAGTGGCTGGCGTTTGGGTATTGAGTGGCAATCAAACCCAGGCTTTCCACATAGTAGGAGAGAAAACTACAGTACAGAACACCTGAGCAACCAGTGTCCCCAGTTATGTAGCTTAGGGTAATCCTACATAGTGTTAGCTATACACTTAGCTATCTAGCAAAGATATATCCTCATATTCTGAAATTTGTAGTACCACTAAAGTATTTAACATAATATGCAACCGCAAGTGAACAAATAGTGTACAGTAAAACATTTAGTGAGAGTTTTTAGTGCAAAACATCAAAGGATCTGGATAGCTTCTTTAGTTCGCTCAGCTAGCTAATGACATCTTTCCACATGTTTAATGTGGAGCTGTGGAATGCTGATATCCTCACTGGTTTTGGCTTGCATAATTTGCAGTTCATTATTACCCTGCTTTATTTAAAGCATTTAAAACAGATGTGTGATGAATTCAGCCAGACGTGCTCATTTGTCTCCACTGTTTCAGACACTCCTGCTGCTGTCTCAGCCAGAAACGGTTTTACTTTAATTAGGACTTGAATTAAAATTTTGCACATCTTGTATTTTACTTGGGTTACAGACGCCTAGGTTTTAATACATTAATAATTTTAACCTGTAACACTGATTACTATTTTATTATATATATATATATACGGTTAGATTTCATATTTAATTGAAAAACCTTCACTTAAAAGTACTAATGAAAGTACTATTACTGAGGACTATATACACATGTATTGTAACAAGTTTGTTTTGTTGTGTATGAATGTTTCAGTCTGTTTTCTCTAACATCTTTTGTGTTGTGAATGCACAGATGCTACAGGACTGATATTATTCTATTATTATTATTTTATCTTTATGCTGCCACTTCAGATTATTTGAAAGAACCTATATGGGTGGGAAAAAGTTTTTTTAATTATTTATTAATTTTTTTTATTATTTAAAAATTTTAGAATGACCTAATACATCCCAAAGGAGCATAAAATGTAAACGGTATGTTCTCCTCCAAAAGTATTGGAACAGCAAGGTCAGCTGCATTGTTTTTCCCTTTTGTTTTGCTACTGTATACTGAAGACATCTGGAGTCGACTCTAAAATGAGTATTAAGCAAATGATCAAAATTTTATCTTTAATTTCCTGAAGTTTACGGAAAAATCTGATGTGATAAACGACTTAAAACATAGCACGTTTTGCTTGAATGTACCTTTTTTTTTTTTTTTAAATATTGCCACATGTGACTGACAGGTGTTTCCTGTTGACCGTGTATACCCTTTCAGACGAATTGTTTAAATGTTAAATAGATCTGAATGGTTTGAGCACTGTAGAAGACTGTATTTGTTGAAGGGATGAACCAACATGTACACCAGATCCTGTATATGGGAGACCGACAAGTCACTTTGAAACTTAGATAAGAGGTAAAATCAAGCAATCAATGCCTAAGCATTGGGTATAACCAATATAACAATATATAATGTAATAAAAAAAAGAAACAAATCACTGGTGTACTAAACATTTGACATCAAACGGGTGAACCAAGGTAAACAGCTATTCATGACAGGATTCTTGTGAGAGGTGTGAAGAAAAACCCTAAAACTCACTCTACACTGAAATCATCAGCAACATCCACAGGGCAGGGATAAGAGAAGATAAGAGAAGACTTAGTGATTAGACATGTAGATGCCACAAGATGTAGATCAGCAGTAAAAATCAGATGGCCTTATTGGAATTGAAAAAAATATAAGCCACAAAATGTATTTCTCATACAAAAATTAACCTCTACCAAAATGATGAAAAGACCAAAGTGTGAAAAAAGCAGGAATCTGCTCATGATCCAAAACACACAAGCTCATCAGTCCACTACAGTGAAGGTAGTGTCATGACTAGGACTTGCATGACTGCTTCTTGAACAGGCTCTCTAATCTTTATTTATGATATAACTCATGATGGTAGCAGCAGAGAAATACATCCAGTGTAATTGGGAGGAATAAAGTGGCGGGTTTTGTACTAGACAAGTCAATCACCAGACCAGACAAGTCCAATTGAGCATGCATTTCACGTCCAGGAGTAAAGGCTGACAGGAGAAACCCAGCAAAGCAAACAACAGCTGAAAGAAGCTGATGATACATGCATGGAAAAGAAGAATGCAATAGTTTGGTGGTGTCAGTGGGTTGCTGACTTGATGCAGTTATTGCGAGTGATGGATATTAAGTACTATTTACTTCAATTTACTGTATGACTATGTCACTTTTACTTGCTCTCAATACTGCTTATCCTGTACAGGGTCAGGAAGGACTGGAGCTTATTGAGCGGACTTGGGGCACTACTGTAGGTAGCGTGCCAGTCCATCACAGAGCACACAAGCACACACACTTACAGTCTAACTCACATACTAAGGGGAATGTGGAAGCACCAATGATATTGACTTGCATGTCTTTGGACATTAGGATTAAACCAGAGTACGCAAATGAAACCCACCGAGCAACCCACTCCAGCACCTCAAACCCTTGACCCTGGAGGTGTGATGCCACAGTGTTATGCCAGCAACTATGCCATCATTTCTGTTTCAGTAATTTTGCTTACCAAAAGGTGCCACGTTCCAGGTTGTTCACCACATCTACAGTATATTCAATGAATGATGGTAATGAAAGGGAATTCTGATGTGAATTGTGATCTCATTCTCAAATTCAGATGTCTTCAATGTATAGGAAAAACAAAAAACAAAAGAATTGGCCTTTCAGTTCTCATACTGTGGGACAGAAAGCAGTTCCGTTGTGCTACAGGCAGATGGAGACACAGGCACATTAATCAAGCGTGTTCATTTATTTGTACACCAGTGTCTCGGAATAATTATGTCTGCCTTCATGGATTAACACGAACGACAGCATGCTAAAATCTATAACGCAACCCTGCATGTCGCTAATAAGAGCACATTTTATGTATTTTATGAAACTTTTTATTATTATTCTTATTATTATTAGATTTTGGAATATAATAAAAATGAGACCGCAGCAAGTCTGGCAGCCCCAGTCGGGTGTGTTATTTGGTGTGTCTAATGTTGAGGAAGGCTCATGTTTTGAAGTGGCATGACGTGCTGTGTGGAGGTGCTCAGGAGCCTGTTCCACCTGTGGAGACAGCTGGATGAGGAGGGCTAAATTTAGGCGAGCGTCTGCAGTGCAGGGTCTGGGAGTCCCAGCCTCTCTGCTGCCTGTCACACTGTCTCTCTTCATTAGACGAAGGGGAGCTTGGGGACCATGGGAAAGTCAAACAATCATTTAAGCACGAACGTGGCTCTATTTCCACAGCCTTCCGCTGCTCTTTCTGCTGCTGAGGGGTGCCTGTGCACAATGGCAAGATCCCATCCCTATTCAGACACTGTCAGGCACTGATTCACATATTCTTTTCACGTCACTCAGGCAATAATGACAAAAATTCCCTCTTTTTGAGGAGCCAGTTGGCTCCCCACCATGCCAGGCTTTAGTTAGGCTTAGCTGGACTGACATTTTGGCTCCACTTTTAATATTTGGCTTTTGCATTCATTGTCTTTTGAACTTGAAATGGCTTGTTTTTTTAGCATTCAACCTCAGGCCTGGGAGAGAATTTACACCATAAATATTTCATTTGCATAAAATCTCCAACTATAGGAGGAACAAAGGAGGGAAAGGCTTAAATATTTGTATAGCACCGAGCTGTTTAGCATGGTAGATTGTATGCAGCCCTCTAGTAAATGAAAGGCTAAATTGTGATGGAGCTGTTGTGAGAATGCCAGTGTTAAATGGTAGTTAAATCTTTAGTAGACTGCTTGATCTTCTGTCCTGTTTTGGAGAATCAGGATGACACATTAGAGCTGTGATACTGTCTGTCACAAACATAGGCATGAGTGATTGTCATCATCTCTCATAATTACCACTTCATCATACTTGCCACCTGCACATTCATGCACAAGCTTCAGTTCATGTTCACATGAAACATCAAAATGATATAAAAAGTGATTTCAAAGATCTCACGACTTTAATTGTGGCATAGCCGTTGGTGATCAACGAGATGGTTCGAGTATTCCAGGAATTGTTTACTCCCGGGTGTTTTTATGTACAACAGTCTCTAGAGTTTAAATTATAGTGTACAAAAAAGTGAAGAGCATGTGACACAATAGAGCAGGGTGTGTAGAAAAGCACAATAGTGAACTTTGAGGGAAGTACAACAGCTGAGAACCACGTTGTGTTCCATTCATGTTCGCCGTCACCAGGAACCTGAGACTATAATGTGAACAAGTTCATCCAAACTGTCTCCTGGTGAAATCTCAGATTCTAAATTATAGTACTGTACATAGGCGGCACGGTGGTGTAGTGGTTAGCACTGTCGCCTTGCGCCTCCAGAGTCCGTGTTCGAGACCCGGCCAGGCTTGATTCCCGTTTCGGTGTGCATAGAGTTTGAATGTTCTCCCCGTGCTTGATGGGTGTTCTACGGGTACTCCGGTTTTCTCCCACAGCCCAAAGACTGGCAGATTAGGCTAATTGGCGTTCCCACTTGTGAATGAGTGTGAATGAGTATGTGACCGTGTGTATGTGTGTGCACAGCGATGGATTGGCACCCTGTCCAGGGTCCCGTGCCCTAAGTCACCTGGGATAGGCTCCAGGCCTGAGTGAGTTCTGTACATACAAACAAAAATACTGAAACACTCAAAATGAACGAAAACACATCTGATATTTGCTTCTTTATTAAAAAAGACCCAAGGCCACAACTTGCTCAAAGTGCATGACGTATATACTAACAGTCAAAACTTTAACGAAAAAAGGAAACATTCCGACAGCAACGTTAACAATGTGGGTGGAAAATCCTCAAGGACGAGCTTAATTAATGGAAGTAATTAAACGTCCTTTATCTTAAAGAAGGACAAATGGTGTTTCCATAGTCTCTCTGTAAAATGGCCAGTTGAAATAATTGAATAAAGTCTGTGGGGGGAATTTTAAGTGATAATATATCCTAATTTGGCAAACAAGTCAATGGTACTAGATGGCTTTATTACTTCCTGCTGCTAGTTCTCAGCCTGTCTGCTCCTCAGGGGGATCTGGAGAACGCTCTTCAAACTTTCAGCTGTCTCAAAGTGCCAAACCCTGAGGATCACACGACTTAGGGTTCTTCCTGAGCAAGATTTCAGGTGCTGTCATGAAACTCCGAGATTAAATTGTACACCTGATTCTAAGTAAAATGTGAAGTTCTTTCTCTTTCAAAATTGTTCTTGATGTTTTGATCAACTAATAGGTTCCAATGCCCCTGGCAGGTAGCAAACGAAACTTTGAACCCCCCTTTCTTTCAGAACTCCCGACTAAATACTGAAGAAACATGCATGTAGCTTAATTTTAACCTTAGTGTAATTAGTTTATATGTTACTGTTTGGATAAAGAGCTGTCGTGAGATATGGGACATGAAATGTAATTTTTTTTATTGAATTGTAATAGTCCAACTATCAAAACTGTTCATATCTGAATTTTTTATGCTTTCAATTTCTATTATCAAAACTTTATTTAAAAGTAAAGATTTTGATCTATTACTGTTTTTTAATAGGTTGTATGTGGGTGTTTAATGAAAGTAAAAATGGTTGTACACTCAATTGAACAAATTATGCTCATTATATTCCTTATAAATTGTATTTTTCAGCACAGTATCTATTCTAAAGGATTATATCAAAAGAGAAAAATATGAAGCGGAACATTTGAGCATGGAGGATCTTGTACAAAACTGGCACAGGGTTCCAATTACACTGAAAACCTCGGATTATTAAGCACTGAATGTACACTGAATGTAACTAGCTAATTCCAGTAATAATTTGCTTATTTTTCAGTACAAGTTTATAATCTGCTGTGCCAAAGATTTTCTAATGTGCCAGAATGTTAATATTATATAAAATCAATAAAAAAAAATACTTATATTGGACTCGTTCTGCCACTAACTTTATATTAATAACACACACATAGATCATCTATACAAATAAAAGGAAGGTTTTATCTGTATATTGGTCAGAACCCGCCCTTTCAATTATATCTTTATGTTTCATATATTGGAGAATTTCTGTCTGTATGTCTGGCCAGAATTTAATGAAACTTTGCCAGTTCTTAGGTATTTGCCTGAAGTTCAACCTGCAGCATAAATTCAAACAAAAATGTTGAGTAGAAGGGAAGTTATAAGTAATAAGCTAAAACTCACCACTAAGATGGAGCACCTGGGGCTCAGTCTGTCTCTGTGTCAGTGGATCTCCAACTTCCTAACTGGCAGACCACAGGCAGTAAGGATGGGCAGACATGTCTCAGCCTCCCTCACTCTCAGCACTGGAGCCCCCCAGGGTTGTGTTCTGAGCCCCCTGCTGTACTGTATGTATGTAAGCAGCATTGTATGACTGCTTAGCCACTACCACCACTATCATCAAGTTTGCTGACGACACCATTGTGGTGGGCCTGATCTCTGACAATGGCGAGAGGGACTATCTAGAGGGGATCTGGAAAACTGGTGCATCAGCAAGACAAAGGAGCTGATAGTGGACTTTAGTACAAAGCAGGAGAGGAACTACCAGATCCCCGTGATCAACGAGAGCCCAATGGAGAGAGTGGACAGCTTCAAGTACCTCGGTGTTCACATCACGCAGGACCTGTCATGGTTCTGTCACATCAACACCGTGGTGAAAAAGGCCCGGCAGCATCTCTACCACCTCAGACGCTTGAGAGACTTCCGACAGCCTCTAAGGTGCTTAGGAACTTTTACTCCTCCACCATAGAGAGCATTCTAATGATGGGAAACATCACAACCTGGTTCAGGAACAGCACCATGCAGGACAGATGAGCTCTTCAGTGGTGCGATCAGCTGAGCGCATCATCCACACCAAGCTCCCTGACCTGCACATAATCTACAGCAAGTTGTGCTGGACCAAGGCCAGGAAGATTGTGAAGAACGTCAGCCTCCCCAACAATGCATTGTTCTCTCTTGCTGTCAGGGAAGCGATTCTGCTTCCTGAAGGCCAACACAGACTGACGAGGAGCTTCTTCCTGCTGGCTATACGAACTCTCAATCAGAACTCCACATAGGACTTAACTCTGACTGCTTTCTCACAAAACTCTCCTGTCCATCACGATGCGCATCACACATTGCATATGGCACATTTGCACATTTTGCACACCATGGAACTTATTTGTACATAATGTAAATGGAACATTTTTTACAGCTAAATGTTTTTTCTATATCTTTCTAGATTTATACTTGCTGAAAAAATATTTAAAATCTTGTATTATTTTATTATTTGTACATAATGTAATTTTTTTACACCTAAATGTTTTTCTATATTTTTCTATATTTTTTCTTTGTAATATTTACAGTATATACAATATATACCGTAGCCTACTATTTAATTAAAAAAAAAAAAATCACTATGTCTTATAATAGTAAGGTTTCAAGTATGTTTTTTTTAAAAATAAAAATATATAAATAGTTGCTTATTGATCCTTTATTAAGTGAGATATCCCCAAAATGTTTTTTTTGTTTATTTGTTTCTATCAAAACTATGAAGAGACTTTTTAAGCTGAAGGTTCGAAGTCCTAAACATTTGGGATTTGTCTTTCTCAAGTAAAATAAGCAGAAGCATAATTTTTTTTTATATATTCAATTGAATGAATTGAAAACTGTTGACCTTTATAATCATGTACAGTACATCCAGCGGC
Source organism: Clarias batrachus (assembly GCA_003987875.1). NCBI lineage: Eukaryota > Metazoa > Chordata > Actinopteri > Siluriformes > Clariidae > Clarias > Clarias batrachus. The sequence goes on from QMIH01000181.1 coordinate 285,885, forward strand.
ACTTTCTAATGTGCCAGGATCTTTAAATTTTAGAATATCGTTAAGCAAAATACACCTATACTGGCCTTATTTTTCTTTATACATTTTTATTAATTTATTTTTACAAATTGTTTAAAATATCATCACACACATGCCTAATTTAGACTGTGAAGCAGTGAGAGCATTTGGGTGTTTTCAGCATTTTGCACTCACTTGATTTCTGAAGGAGAACTGAGAACAGCCGTGTGAGACAGCTCTGAAAGGGCTCGTGCCAAGGCGCCATGAGTAGCTTCAACACACGCTGACACAGGCCAGAGTGCCAACAGTGAAGTCTTTAAGAGCTTGTCAACACCACAAAATAAACTAAGTGCTGAAGGCTGTTCCCAGGGTGTTGTTTAAAATTATGGCCCACACTCCGGTGTTCAGCGGATGTGTTAACAAAGGAGTAAAGTCAGTCATCCATATACATGAACACACTGGGTCTACATAGAGAAACTCCAGGATTGTGGTCTAACCTACAAACTTGACCTTGACAGGGGTTCTTTCGACAGGCATGCACATAGTGTAGTCAAGAGCAGCATTTAAATTGAGCAGGGGAATGATTAATATAAAAGACAAGTAGTGCTGGGCTCCTGCACCTTAATCTTATGGGTATATAAATCATTTCCCATTTCGTCTTTTAACCATTTAATTACACAATGTGCTAATTCACACTGACACACAATTGAGCAAGCTTGACGCTAGCAATGGTAATATGTAAGCCACAAGCCCTACATTTTAATAATTTTAGGTGTTTTAAATTATTTGAAGCATTCAAATATGAACAAAGCGTTACAGGAAGTGAGACATGGATTAGACAAATGAAGCAGCTATTATCTGACTAGAGAGGGAAGATGATGCTAGTGTTAATGTATGCTGTAGTACTAAGATATACTGTATGTTAATGTGAAAATAAAAAAATGAACAAATAAACCTTTAGATCTGGCCATACATGTTGGTTGCTCAGTGATAGGTTTCTCACCCGCCATGTAGTAGCACCTGCTTTCAATTCTCATCCAATGCCCAAACCCTAGACAATGGATGGAGTGCCTTTCCCAAGCCTGGATAAAATGGAAGAGTTGCATCAGGAAGGGCATCTGCTGTAAAATCTGGGCCAAGTTGTGTCAGGATAAGAACGATGATAAAAATGGCTAATTTATTATTTCATAATCATATACTTTTCATTTTTACCCATCCATTGTCTACAGTCCCTGACAAAAATTCTTGTCGCTTGTGTACAAATTGATCTGAAGTGCCGCTAAAATATATTTCTAATCAAGATAAAAAAAAAAGAAATGGCTCATTTTAATCCCAACAGCTTTTGTACTAATGTTTCAGTGCAAAACGAAACTGTCAAAAAGTATTCTAATATTCACAGCTTGGTAAAGCCCATTGAGTCAATTTTAGCAAAGACATAAGTGTTGTTGCCTTGTCATATGAGCTTCACCTGTGACTAATAATGGATCAATTAGGTCTCAGGTTTGTATAAAAAGAACCCCAGTACACTAGACCTTCACATCAACTGCAACTAGACCTCTGCAAACATGCCTAAGATTCACCCTGAGACTAAAGTGTTGATTATCAAGAGGCTGAAGACCAGATCCGCTGCTGACGTGGCAGACACCTTCAATGTGTCTCAGCATCAAGTTCAGAGGATAAAAAAAGATTTGAGGAGACTGGAGACGTTTTTGACAAGCCCAGGTCAGGCAGACCCCGCAAGACAATTGCTCAAGAGGACTATTTGTTGGCTCGAAAATCCAAGGCCGGCCCATTTTCCACTGCAGCAAAGCTTCATGAGACCTGATCACCTGAAGTCCCTGTGTCGACCAGAACAGTTTGTCGGATTCTGTCTAGAAAAAGCCTCCATTGTCGAATCAGTACCCAGAAGTCAGCACTAAACAAAAGACAATTGAAAAACCGTGTGGCATTTGAAAATGCCAACAGCCTGCTAAAAGGATGAACGCTGGAAAAGTGGCAGTAGGTGGATTTTTCAGATGAATCTTCTGTTGAATTACTCCACAGTCGCCATAAATATTGCAGGAGACCTACTGGAGCTCGCATGGGTCCGAGATTCACCCAAAAAACTGTGAAGTTTGGTGGTGGAAAAATCATGGTGTGGGGTTACATCCAGTATGGGGGTGTGCGAGAGATCTGCAGGGTGGAAGGCAACATCAATAATCTAAAATACCAAGAAATCTTAGCTACCTCTTATATTCCCAACCATAAAAGAGGCCAAATTCTGCAGCAGGATGGTGCTCCATCGCATACTTCCATCTCCACATCAAAGTTCCTCAAGGTGAGGAAGATCAAGATGCTCCAGGATTGGCCAGCCCAGTCACCCGACAGGAACATCATTGAGCATATGTGGGGTAGAGTGAAAGAGGAAGCATGGAAGACGAAACCAAAGAATACTGATGAACTCTGGGAGGCAATCAGGACTGCTTTCTTTGCTATTCCTGATGACTTCATCAATAAACTGTAAGAATCCTTGCCAAACCGCATGGAAGCAGTCCTTCAAGCTCATGGAAGTCATACAAGATATTACATTTGGATCTCACAGCACCACTACTTAATTTGCTGACATATTTTTGTATTTGCAGTAAATTTGTTCAATTGCTGTATAGGCGACAAAACTTTTGTCTTGCCAAAATTTGACCTTTCTGTCTTGATTAAATGATAAATCTTTTTTCAGTGAAACTAATTTATTTCAGTGCATTAAACATAATTTGGGAGGGTTTTAGCTTTTCATATGAGCTATTTCTAACACCAATTGATTAATTAAAAGTCAGGATAATAGCAGGTTTTTCTACAAAATAGATAAGCGACAAGACTTTTGTCAGGGACTGTATACCACTTGTCTAGTGTAGGGTTGTAGGGGGCTTGGAGCCCACCCCAAAGCTAACTCATAATAGGGCACGAGTACACACTCATAACCCAAATAATACACTAAGGGTAATTGGGAAACTTCAATCAGTGTGAGGACTGTCAGAGCAAACAGGAGTACCCATAGGAAATCCACAGAGCATGCAAGAAGAGCATGGTTTGAACCTCAACCTTAGAGTATGTCGACTGGACTTCATTCTTCTTAGGTAGAATGTTTCAATACTCATCTTTCTTCAGTGGTTTCTTCAGTCTAAGGGAGGTTTGTACTGTAAGTTTACCTAATTGTGTATCGTCCAGGATCAAAAGGGTTGACCTTGTTTTTCCCCTTCTTTCTTGTTTTTGGACTTGCAACTTAGCTAGTTAGCTAAACAAAAACAGAATAAAGATGGTAACTACTTCCTCATTTTAACACAGTTAAGTGTTTGGTGTAATATGGAAAGCCAAAGTTAATAATACTGTCAAATCAAATTTTACTTACTGCAACTGGAAGTCATTCATTAACTGTGGAGGCTCATTCCTCTTCTCACTGGTAGCCTTTCTGGCATAGGGTACTGCTGCATAGAGGCCTTCAATAGCTTTTAGCATTTAATAGGTGAAAAAGCAAAGAAAACTTTAAGCCGATGTAAGCAGTGGTGTCAGGTGACACTTAAAAGGGAAAGCCATCTGCAGGCACAGATATATGACCCAGTAGCTAAGTAATGGACTTCTGTGGGAACAGTCCCCATGGACCACCCTAATGCCTTGTTAAGAATCTGTTGATCCTATTTCGTGCCATTTTATTGCCACTAACATGATGATATTGTATTACGGACAGGAACAAATAGCCGTATGGCGACAGAATAGTGTGGCTTCATGTGCTATACCCTAGTCTCTATTTCCTCCCAAAGAAGGGTTTTTACAGCTAACTGGGTGGTAAATTCAGCACATTGACCAAGCTGGGTGTATACAGTAGCTAAAGGACTTTGTGATGTGTTTATCAGGTTTAGCACTGTCATCTATTCAGGTGAACATGGTTGCTAAAAGAAATCATAAAATGTAATATGAACTCTATCAACTGTTAAGCATCATAAAAGAAATGCTCAATTTCTTTTTAAATATTATATTGCAAATAGATTAAGGTCTGATTATCATATTGTAGAAAAATCGTTTCTTTATGCTAACTTTTAAACAGATGTGTTTTCTTTTGTCCCGAATGTTATAAAACAAATACTGTAGCAAAAGCGAACACTATAATTCCTATTAATTTTTTTTTATAATACAAAACTATAATATTACTGTTTTAATTATCATTACTTCAAATAGTCATTTTTATAATACACTATAATTCCTAATCACTAATTATTTGATTACATACAGTATACAGGGGCTCTGTGTGCAGTTTCTTCTCCAACTCCAACCCCTGGATTCTTAGGTTTCTTCCTCTTTTTCACTATTAAATTTTTTAACCTGGCAAGAGAGGGGATCCTGCAAGTCATCTTGTCCTTTAATCCTACTACTTTACCTGCCCATTGGATCCAACCCCTTTCTAAATGCTCCAGGCCATTTCACAAGACCTCCACCTCTTCATCACAACAACCATTAATGGTTCCATAACATCTGGTCATGTACGTGCCTCATTCATCTTTCATCCTGAAGAAACCCACTCTGGATATAGCAGACATCAGCAACTACTCACTCGTATCACTTTCTACAATCACTACACTGTCTACAATTGCACTGTCTACAATCAGTGGTTAAATACATTCCACAGAGACTCATAATCATTGAGAAGTCATATGCTGCCTGATCAACCAAACTCCCATCTGTTGGCATCCTCCTAGACCTTTCAGTGGCTTTGAAATGGTCAACAACAAGACTTTCTTGTCCAACCTCCTGAGCCTTGGAATCTGTGGCACAGCATGGCAGTAGTTTGCTCTCCAATGGTGTTCCACAAGGCTCAGTACCTTGTCCTTTTTTCTCTCTCTCTATACTTAATCCCTTGGTGAAGTCATATCCTCACATAGGTTTTCATACCACTGATATCTAGCTGGTTCTCAACTCATCCACTCCTTCCATCCTTCATGCTTCTTGCTGTATGTCCAGCCAACATCTCATCATGGATGTTAGCCCAACAGCATCAACATAATACAAGCAAAACTGATCTGTTGTTTATTTTAGGTTATCCACCGCCCCCCACCCCCCTCGCCATTTTATAATCTGCAGGGATTACTCTAAGATCTCACTTTCAGCTATTGCATGCCACCTTGGGGTAACCCTGGACAATCAGTTGTCCCTTTCCGCTAACATTACTAACTTGACACATGCACATTTATTTCTTCCTCCCAACATCAGAAGGATTTATCTATTTCTCATCCACACAAACCACTCAGATCCTCTACAGTTCCTTGAGACTGGACTCCTGAATTTGACCCTGTAACTGATCCAAAATGCAGCTACATGGTCTATTCTCAATCTTTCAGAATTCTCCCTCACTAGCACTGACTGCAATCCTCCACTGCCTGCCCACATGAGATAAAAGAAGAAGAAGAAGAAGAAAAAAAACGAATGCATGCCCGCTAGGCTAAAATGGGTCAGCACCCTCTTACCTCAAAGCACATACACTAATTTGTGAATACTGATCAGCCTAAACTGCATGACTTTGGGAGGAAACCGGAGCACCAAGAAAAAAACCCACCAAGAACGGGGAGGACATGCAAACTCCATGCACACAGACCTGATATGGGAATCCAAACCTGGACCTTGGAAGTGTACAGTAGGGCGACAGTGATAACCACCAAGGCACTATGGCACCGCGGATAGTCATGGGCTGTATTTAAACACCTGAATGATACTTATGGTCAGTAATCTAATGAAACTGTATAAGAATGTCTTTATCATTAGCAGCTGCAAAGCACATATGTACGTCTCTCTCAATAAGAGATTCTGCCAAATGCCGAAAGTGTAAATGTAAAGTTTGTGGGTCCTAAGAATTATTATTATTGTTTAAATAATCAGTGATCAGTGTTGTCCAATAACAAACCCTGCCTTAGGAAATAAACCATGCAAAGAGCATCCAAAGATTGTTCCTGCTACTGCTCAGCCACTTTCTATACCTCTGCTTACAGCTAATGCTTTGCTCTTCTCCAATTCTGGAGCTGCTTTGGTGCTGGACGGGAAGAGCAGAAGTACAGATCCTGAAGACAGAATTCTGACAGAGACAGGGACGCATCACTGCTACATGTCCTCCACATTAGCTCTCAAGGAGACGCATCAATCTGCTCAGTAGAGGCAGTAAGAAGAATTAATTAGGGATTCATTGGGCTTAAATGACCTAAATCAGGTAGAGGAAAGGACAACGTCTGTGTGCTTACTGTCTTTTTTTGCTTTCCCTAGACCACATCCTCTGTCAGAGCTGACATTGATGGGGGAATTAGCAAGGCTTTTTAGGAGCTGTTTGGACAAATCTTTGCAACTAGATCCTCAGTTTGAAATCCGATGGCACATGTGTGGCCTCATGGGACGAGCATTTAAAATGTGTAATGGAGCCTGACATCTAGTCAGTGAGCAGCAATCTGTGAATGTATGTGCTGACAGACAGGCTGAATCCTTAAAAATAAGTTTTATCACAGATTTAGCAGATGTAGCTAAAAGATAATTGCTTACAATTTGCACAGATTATGTAAGATGCCAATTAAAGGGTTGAACATACAAGATTGAATATGCCTCAAATATTGTACCAAAGGCGTATTGATGGAATTTGTTTTTATGAAATATAAAATATAAAGTAGTGTATGCAAGGTAACTTAAGGACCATATTGATCTCCTTTAGTTATACAACCAGTCATCAGAATGGGAAATAAATGGGATTTAAGTGACTTTGACCTTGTTGGTGCCAGAAGGGCTAATCTGATTATTTCCAAAACTAATCTACTGATTACTGGGATTTTCACACAACCATGTTTTAAAAAGAGAAAATATCCAGAAAGCGGCAGTTCTCTGGGCACAAATGCCGTGTTGATGCCTGAGGTTGGAGAAAAATCGCCAGACTGGTTCGTGCTGATAGAAAGGCAACAACAACTTAACTAATATGTTACAACTGAGGTATGCCAAAGAGAATCTCTGAACGCACAACGAGGCAAAACTTGAAGCAGATGGGATATATCAGCAGAAGACTACACTGGGTGCCACTCCTGTCAGCTAGGAACAAAAAAACAGAGATTACAATTCACATGGGCTCACCAGAATTAGACAATAGAAGATTGGAAAAACAATGCCTGGTGTGATGAGCCTTAATTGCTGCTGCAACATTCAGAAAGTAGGGTCATAATTTGGCTTAAACAACATGAAACTATGAATCCACCCTGGCTTGTATGAACGAGCCAAACAGACATTAAAAAAAAAAAAAAAAGAATAAAGAAAGAAACTTGCATTAAATAAATAAACGAGCCAGGCTGTTGCTGGTGGTGTAATAGTTGGGGGATATTTGCTTGCCACACTTTGGGCCCCTTAGTACCCACTGAGCATCCTTTAAATACCACAGCCTAACTAAGTATTGTTGCTATGTTGTTATTCATCCCTTTATGACCGCAGAATAATGCACCATGTCACAAAGCTAAAATCATCTCAAACTGGTTTCTTGAATATGACAATGAGTTCACTGTACTCAAACTGCCTCCACAGTCACCAGATCTTAATCCAATAAATCACCTTTGGGATGTGTTGGAATGGGAGATTCACATCATGTATGAGCAGCTGACAAATCTGCAGAGACTGCATGATGCTATCATGTCAATACGGTCCAGAATCTCCAAGAAATGTCTTACATTTTTTCACTGCTTGTTTCAATTTTATACAAAAAAAAAAAAATGTGATAGAAAATCTATTCAACGCATTTCTTAAAGCTTAATACGCAATTCAGTTAATAAGTGTATAGTTTAAAAATTAAGCAGTAAAATCAATAAGTGTGTTCAGAACATCATGCATTATGTGTTGGTAATTGCTGTGAGACAGACGCGCTGGCGCAGGAGACAGGTAAAGAAATGTATGTTAATAACACAGGGCTTGATTTCCCCTCATTTGCACTTCTAGCCTGAAACCATTGAACTGAATTATTACTAGATCTTCACCATCCTTCATCACCAGGCACCAAAAGCAAGAATGATTGGCCTTCCAATCGTAAACGATCACTGCTATTAGTATGTTGAGCATAATTGCATGTGAGTGTGGTGCAGGGATATGACAGGGTGAAATGCTGCTTAAGCTTTTGGACATCAGTCATCATTAACCCCAGCAGTCGGAGCACAAGGCTGCGTCTGACCTTATCACATCTGGCTCTCGGTGAGAAACAGGCAGCAGGGGTGTTGCCTGCATTCTGACCGCTGTCTCTGGGGTTTTAAAATGAATTGGTCACATCCATCTAGATGAATGAACGCACAAACAGGCGCTGCACAGCATCATCAAACAAACCAAATCAATCCAGCAGGGTACCAGTTATAACCGAAAAACAATTGATGGCTCCGTGAGCTAAATTGTTGCATTTATATTTCATGGACGATTTTCACTCATCTATCACTTATATCAGGTTAAACAGACTCCATTAGCAAATAAGCCATGGTTTCCGCTGATAATTGTTCTGGAATTGGCTTTCCAGCTGTTTTATTAACCAGAAAGACATATAGATGTCCTGCAAGTGATAATGCTGTGGTGAGGTTTTGCCGCAAATATTTCGACAATATAGATGATATATGAGGTTTAAAAAATGTAGTCATATGTAAATTGTGTATATATCATTTATTATTCTGCCAATTTAATATTTATTATGATGGATCATTATGTCCCTCAGGGACACCAATGCTTTAGCAACCATAGAACATACTGCATGAAAATAATAAATAAATAACATATAGACATACATATACTCTATCTATCTATCTATCTATCTATCTATCTATCTATCTATCTATCTATCTATCTATCTAT